>JAIPRM010001362.1:0-38825 GCA_025469315.1 Stegophylla sp. TES_Ste_2020
TTCGAGTCGTTTTTGTCAAATTTTGGGTAGTTTTTTCCAAAAAAAAACATTGAAGAATTGAGAAATTCAAAAAATGACCTCTCTAAAGTACAATCTAGAGGCAAATCGGGTTTCAAAAGTTATTGATCGAAACTTTTGGACAAGTATTTCTATACGAAAAGTTGTACACAGAAAAAAATAAATAAATAAAATAAAATAAAAATAAACATCATTGTAAAAACACCACTAGCTTCTTCACTTCATTCAGAATCTAAAAAAAACGTATCTCAATTTTCAATTATTTTAAATTTAAATCTATCTGTTTCATTGGCCTTTATAAATATGCCTCTTATGAACACATTAGATACTACTAAATATCTGGTTTATAGACATATCCCCGTCTGACATTTTCTCGTCCGTTCAATTTCCCCATCCAATTCACTTTCAAATTATGAAATGTAAAATCGAGCATATTACATAATATTTGCTATACATCTTGGTTATTTTATTGGCTTCATACAACCTGAGTTCCAATAGAACCTTGGTTAGGAATGTTTTTTCCTGTTAATTTTGGTTGATATATAATTCAAATAATACGCATTTTTTGTCGAAAATTCGTCAAATTTCTCAAGAATAATTTGTTAATAAAATAGAATAGTCTATACCATAGTTTCCCAAAGTGTGCATCATGGCTTAAAAAAAAATTAGTTACAATTTTATTATTATTAGTTTTTGTCCTTGCAGCACGAAAGGACGTGTTGTTATTTGTTAAAAGACCATGAATAAGTATTGTATCCCTTCTTAGTGCAATACCCTCAAACTTATCTTAAGCTGATTATAAATATTTGATTGACTTCAAACTCAATGTTAAAATCTTCCTTTAACAATAAGTTGTTCATCAAATTATGGTTAATTTTCATAAACAATAATTATGAAGGTTGAAGCGAATAAACTATTCTTACCCAATTTCAAACTTATTTATGTGAATTAGGATTTCACCTTACATTGTTAGGTGCTTACACTAAATTTTGCAGACGAGCGGTGTTCTTGACCCTGACCCTGTATATTTAGGGGCGCCTCAATATCAATGGCTTTTATCAAAAATTTTGTGAAATGAATATAAGGATGGGGCTGTTACATATACTAACATGCTGACATATACTCTAGATCTGGCACTGTTCATGATATAATTTTTCTCTTTTGTATTTTTTTTATAAAACCGCATGTTCAATGAAATTATTAAATTGGAACCACTGGTGTATACAATCAAAATTATTATCAGGTTCATGTCATAAAAAAGATAACAAGTGTGAGGGCACTAACCTTATAATAATTACTGTATTATATTTTAATTATTTTATTAAATTTTAATTTATTAAAGTTAAAATTAATTTTATAATAATTATAAAATCAATTGGTTAAATTTAATCTATTTCAAAGTGAATTTGATGGGGAAATTGAACAGACAGGAAAATGCAGACAGAGATATGACCCGCCACCAAATATCTCAACTAGATGACGTCTTATTGAAATGAATTTTTCGTTTGGCTAGGAAGTACAAAAATACACATTTTTTTGATGATTTTCAAATTTTTAACCCTTTTAATGTGTACATGCGCATTACAACTTACATTTTTTTAAATGACAACCTTCACTTTTTTCTACATATTCGGATAATTTGATTTATTTAAAACAATTCTTGTTTAAAAAGTCTTTTTATTTTCAAAATTAATCAAGTTAGAGCACATCAAAATTTGAATGAATTTATGCATTATTTTTTTTTTTTTTTACGAAACTAAACTAAATCACTAAAAATTCAAGTTAGTGGTACATAATTAAACATTAGTTTTGATATTTGATATATTATTATGATCTTCAAATTTTTAACCCTTTTGATGTGCTCATTCACTATATAACTTTTTTTTTTTAAATGGCAACCCTTATTTTTTTCTACATATTCAGTGAGATAGATTTTTTTTTTAAAACAATATTTGTATGAAATATGAACATAAACTACTAAAAACTTAAATTAAGTGTTAGGTAAATAATTAAACATTATTTTTTATTAACTTCTTTATAATTTAAATAATAGTAAATTAATTATAATAATAGACTAATAATAGTAATGGAATTAATTATTAAGAAAAAAAAAATATTCCTTAATTTTATTTGATATATTTTTTGAAGTTTTCCTCGTTATATTCTAAACACGATTCAAGTTGCCCCAATAACTAATTTGATGTTGTTGTTTTTATTTGGTCCTTTCTTAAAATGTCATATGATGCCCGTATTTTATTTTTTAAGTCTTGGATGTTGACTGGTGGATCTGCGTAAACCACAGTTTTCAAATATCTCCATATTAAAAAAATTCAATGGTGTCAAGTCTACAGACTATTCTGACCAAGGATCAACGCCTTAAATTTAAATCCAGTAGTTCGGAAATATTTGGTCCAAATATTGTCTCACAATTCTTGCTCTATGGGCTTAGAACAATATTTGGACCAAATAATTTTGAATCACTAGATTGAAACTTATAGCATTGTTCTTTGGCCAGCACGGTCCCAAGACTTACACCACTGAATTTTTTTTATGGGGTTATTTGAAAACTGGTTTATGCAGATCCACCTGTCAATCTGCAGGATTTAAAAAATATAATACAAGTGCAAGGCAGCAAGTGACATTTTAAGAGTGATATTTTATGCAGTAAAATAGCATAAGTTTATTGTATTTTTAAAAAGCTTAGTTTAAAAATTTAATGAAAAATGGCTTTAGAATACGTTTTAAGTGAAAAAAATAAAAATATGTTTATTTATAAAGATTTTTTTGCACATTTAAAGAATTTAAATGTGTAAAGAATTACAATTTTAAAAAAACAATAAATAATTTCTTCAATAAGACGATTCTGAATGAAAGAAGTTAATAATATAAAGAACAGTAATAGGCATCATTTTCAACACACTCACCAAGAGAATATGATCCGAAGAGCAAAGAATAATCATGGTGCAAAATATGTCTGGTTTTCTTATCTAAACTTTATTTTACTTTACTTTTTTTTTATCTAATATATAAAGGGAAAAAAATTAAATGAGAAAAAAAAATTAGAAAAATGTCTAAAAAAAATTGTTCACATTTGCAAAATTTTCAAAGTTTGGAACAAAAAATGATGATTTTCTAGTCTTTTTTGTCAATTTTTAGGTAGTTTTTTCAAAAAAAAAAAAAAAAAAATTGAAGAATTGAGAAATTAAAAAAATGACCTCTCTAAAGTACCAACTAGAGGCAAATCCGGTTTCAAAACGTTGCTGATCGAGACTTTTGGATAAGTTGATCCATACAAAAAAGTGTATACAGAAAAAAAAAATAATAGAGAAGAAAAAGAAGAAAATAAATAAACATTATTGAAAAAACACTAACTTCTTCACTTTGTTCAGAATCTAAAAAAATGCTTTACAAACTAATTATTGTCATTTGCGATAAATTTTGCTTCGGTAAATTGTTATTGCGATGAACTGTCTTAAGATCAATTGTTGTGCAATAAATTTTTTACGATGAAATGAAGGGATATCCTCAACCACCTTTACCCATGACTATCCTCCTGACCACTACTCAAACTCCTACCCCAACTATTCCTCCCCTATCTAACCATGTTAAAGATAGTAACCTTGGAAACTATCCATGTTAAAGTAGTAATTATTGTTATATGGTTATTCTATTAGTGATGGACATATCCTGATTATTTGGATTTGTTAAATCAGAATTTTATGAATTATCCGGAATATTCAGACTAACCGACTTCAATTTGGGGTTTAATTACCCATTTTTATATTCCAATAAATTTAATTCTATAATGTTTTCTTTTAAATATACATATATCATATTTCCTATGTATTTTTATTATTTCACGTTTAGCAAACTAAATATTTAAATAGTTTTACTGAAATTTACTTCTAACTAGCACATTTTTCGTTCATATAAATATATCATTATTTTTTATTACCAAACTAAAAAAAATATATATAAAATAATTTGATACATATAATTTTACAAAGCTATTAAAAATAATAAATAACAATGAATTTACAATATTTACATACATTTATTGTCTTAGAAGTTGTTTTAACAAAAAGTAATGTCATAAATAATATATATTAAATGCAAAATAAATATTTAAAAATAGACCATAAATAAAAATAATTTTTTGTCGCATAACAAGCAAATCCATAAATCCTGATAATCCAATTACGAATTTGATTCAAATCCGGAGTTGGATATCTGGACAATTCAGATAATTCAGATTTCATGCCTATCCCTATATTCTATTATAACTGAACCTATGCTTAGAATTATTAAAGAAATGTTTTATCGTTTGTTTAAAATTAAATAAACCCATCAAGAATATCTCACCCAAAAAGCGAAGTATATCCATGGTGCAAAGTCTGTCAGACTTTTTTTTTTAATAATTCTATTATTATCATTATAATCAGTTTGTTATTATTTTAATTATAATGAAGTTAACTTAATACAAAAATATTACATACTAAAAGTGAAGTATAATTATTTACCTAACACCTAATTTGAGTTTTTAGTAGTTAATGTATATATTTCGTAAAAGTCAAGTTTGACATGCTCCTCTAACATGGTCAATTTTGAAAATAAAAAAAACTTTATACAAAAACTGTTTAAAAAAAATCAAACTACCAAATATTTAGAAAAAAATAAGGGTTGCTATTTAAAAAAATTTAAGTTGTGCACACTAAAAAGGTTAAAAAATTTTGAATCTTCAAAAAATATGTAAAAATTAGTAATTCCTAAGCCCAATGAAAAATTCATGTCAATATGATATCATCCAGCTAAGGTATTTATTGAGGTACTTGAGAGTATGATCATACTGTATGTATGTGTATTATGTGTGTGTGTGTGTGTGTGTGTGTGTATCTATGTGCCACAAAATATCTCAGTCCAATACAAACCTTGCGTTGAAATACAGTTTGCTGCAAAAGCTAGGAGATTCTAAAGTATATATTATGGACAAATTCTGAATTTTTTATTTCTTAGTAGTAGTAGCATACTTTATTTTTGTTAATAAATATGGATAGTTCTTTTTGAAGTTAAGACATTGTCCTAAACCTAGAATTGACTGATTTACAGCTTTTTCAAATTAGGAAATAATAAAAAATATATACCTATATGTAGATAACATACTTATTCAGTGACTTTTTTCATGAAATATTTGGAAATTTGTAAATAAAATTATAATATTTAGGTATTTTACAATTTTTATATTTTTATTTGTATTCTTATAAAATATAAGTTTCCCCTGTTTTTTTTTTTTTTTTTTTAAACACAATTTCAGTGAACAAGTAACTTCTAATAAAATGTGATAAAGTAAAGTAATGTTGTCATTAAATTAATTTTAGTTCAGTAATTTTGTTTTATTTAATTTTATACTAAATTATTGTGTGCTATTTTTTGTTCGAAAATCTAATTATTTTCAAATTTCAAAAAGCTGTAACTCAGTCAATTTAAATTTAAGATCATGGTCTATGAATATAAATAACTTAAAAAAAATTATCCATCCATATCTAAAGACTAAACTGAAGGTTGATATATCAAAAAGAGTAATTTGTATTGCCCATAATGCGCCTATTAATTGAAAAATGTGGTTAAATCTAGTTATTATTACCAGACACAGGATGTCTTTTTACCGAATTGTTTTATTAATGTCACCCCGTCCTTTTACTCTTTTTCATCCTCCTGAATATTTTTTATAAAATTTGTCCCTCTTGACATTAAAAAAAAGCCGGACATACTGATATTCTTTGCTCATCAGATCAGATACTCTTGGTGGGCTTGTAGAATTTTAAAGAAACGATAAATCATTTCTTCAATAAGACGATTCTGAATGAAGGAAGTTAATATAAAGAACTAAAGAACAATAATAGTCATCATTTTCAACACACTCACTAAGAATGTCTTTCCTTTTTTTAATCTAATAAATAAAGAAAAGGGGAAAAAAATAATTCGAAAATAAAGTGTTGGAAAATGTCAAATTATATATCAAATTATAGAGGCATAAACTATTGTAAAAAAAAAAAAATGAAAGAGAAAAAATGAGAGGTTTTCAAGAATATTCTCATAATTAAATTAAATCTGGTCTTTATAATTGCCATTTGTGAGAGACTATTTAATTTCTTCAGCATAAGTAACAATGATGTTCCTAATACAACAGTATAAGCTTATTGTGTCATACAATCTATTATAGTTAAAATGTATTGGTCCATCTCTTTTTTAACTTAATGCACATTTCAATTTTAGATCCTAAATGGAGAAAAGAAGCTAGTGTTTTTACAATGATATTTATTTTAATTTTTTTTCTATTTACAAAAATGTTAACAGGAATATTTGTTCAAAAGTATTGACCAGCAACTTTTTGAATCATAATTTGCATCTAGGTAGATGTATTACTCAGTAAAGATAATTCAAAATTCTCAACAATTTAGGAAGAACCCATCATTTTACAAAATTAACTTTAAAACTATCTTTTTTTAATCCAAATTTTATGAAAATTTAAATATAGGTAGACAATAATATGAGAAATATTTTGGTGCAATTCTATTTTTAATATGTTTTTGTACACTTTTATTCCTTTTATCAGTTATTAGGTATATAATATAAAAACTGGCAGAGTTAAAAAAAAAAAATTTGTAATAATAACAAACTTTATAATATGTAAATTAAATTGACTTAAAGAAGCTAGATCACTGCTTTGAATCGTTTTATTGAAAAAGTAATTTATTGTTTCTTTAACATTCAACTAATACACCCGCTAAGATAATTTCATTCGAGATGCCACGAATAACTATGATGTGAAGAATTTCCAGCTTTTTTTTTTATCATTATTATTAATTTTATAGATCGATTGTTAACAATTTCATTCACTACTTAAATTTTATAAAATTTCCACAAACTGTTTTATTTGTTAAGTTTGCATAAACGAAAAGACGTAATAATTTTAAGTCTATAGACTTGTGTAAAATATGACATTTTCTCAAAAAGCACTTTCTATAAAAATTGACTATACTCAATATTATGTCAATATAGTCATTATATTATTTAGTTTTTTGTTGGTTATTAGAATTATGTAAAAAGTTTAACATTTCAAATACGTATAATATGTCTATCAATATTTAATTATTTTTATTTATTTTGTCTAGTCACATTTATTAATTTTAAATTATTTTATAGAAAGATATTTTGATGTTAATTAATCATATGTTGTATTGATAATATTGTGTGACTAATAAAAATATTAATACATATTACTATGAATTAATTCTTGGTATTATGAAAGAGAGTTTAATAATTAATTTTTGCTTTGCTCATTTTGATTTTATAAAACCAAACTTATATCAGTTATACAAATAAAAATAAATTTATTTTGTTTTTCGTAAAAACACAAAATTTAAGAAAATAAATTGGGTTAATTGAGTTAATTTCATCTAAAGGCTTCTCTGACCCTATTTTCAGGGAAAGGCAATGTTTAAAATATTTTGAATTCTAGAAGAAGCTAGTGCTTTTATAATGATGATTTTTTGTTTCACTTTTTCATATAGGAATACTAAGCCAAAAGTTTTCAAACAATAGCTTCTTAGATTAGATAAAAAAACGCATCCCAGTGTACATTAATTGATTTTTCAAAATTTTCAATACTTTTCCACAATCAAAGAAAATCAGCTAAAATTTTTATGGAATTGGTTTTAGTAATTTAGCCATAACTCTAAAACTAATAGGACTAGACATTTTTAATTTTCACCTATTAATGACATTAAGTAGTGTAGAAAAGACATTTAATTAATATAGGATAAATATTGAATTTTAGAATTGCCTTGTATTTTGAAATGTTTGATCTCATAAAATTGTGAATTTTTGGTATTATTAGCTGAAAATTAAACATTACCTCACCCACATTTTTTTTCAACTGTTAAAAGTTAGAATTTGTTTGACATAACAGTCATTTTTCAAAAAAAAAATATATATTTTTCAGTTGAGACCTCATGAAATCTACAATTCTTAATCTAATAGAAATTATTTTACTTGAAGGATTCCTCACAAATTTTTCTATACATGGTATAATTTTCATGAAATTTGCCTCAATGAATATTTTTTTTAAAAATGCTTAAAGTTAGAGTAAAATAAAGGCCAAAATTACAGTATATTCAAATAATAATAAGTTTCTAGTCCTACTTATTACGTAATATTCAATTTACTGTTTTTACGATAAAAATTTAACACCAATTTACTCATATACCAAGTAAACATATTAATGTTTTTGTTAAAATCAGGTCAAAACATCACAAAATGGATATAGGTTATACTGTTATTACTTATTCTTAAAGTATTGTTGCTTAATTCTTAAAAATTAAAAGTTTCAACATTACTTTACCATAGACGAATTTCAGATAGAATATAAACATATGATAATAATTGTTAGCACAATTATTGTTGTTTTTAATTTACTAAGCCTCGTTTAGAATCATTTGATTGAAGAAATTATTTATCATTTCTTTAAAATGCATACTTCCTAAGAGTATCCCACCTGAAAATCAAATAATACCCATAATGTGAAGTGTTTTCTGATAATTTAACATATGTTTTTACAAAAACACAAATAATATAGGAGAGAATAAGTTAAATAAATTATAATTTGAAAGTGAAAATAGTAAATAGTTAAAATAGTGAAAATTTCTAGTTTCTAGTCCTATAAGTTTTGGACTGATTACGAAATTATGAAAATCGAAATCATAAAAATCTTGTATACTCAAATTTCATTGTTTTTTCTCAATTAATTTGCAGTTTTTATGATTTTTGGAAAAATTATCATTTTAAAGTACCGCTATAATACGATTTTTGATCTCAATTAGAGGTTACCAAACTTTTTATGATACACGACCCATTTTGGAAATTTTTCAATTTTGACGACTCGCCACAATTATCAAATGACCATATTTCTTTTTTTTTTTACTCACTTGCTTTTTGAGCGGCGGAAATAAAAAAGATACAGAGTAAAAAAATGAATTCTGTACCTATTTTAATTTTTATTAAACAATTTTTATATCCGTAATAAAATTATTTATTTATTTATTTTCAAAAAATGCGTAGTAGTTATTTAAAATTATATTAGTAAATGTAAGTAATTGAATAATTAAAACAAAATGTTATATGTACAAAGTTGGTCATACTCCGTACCATGGGGATTTTTCACTCAAAAAAAAAATATAAATGCACGTATTAAAAATTTTCTTTCACAAAAATAAATATTAAAATAAAGTTTGGATTGAACAAAAAATGTATAGGTGTTTTTATCAAATTTTTGGTAGTTTTTCCCTTATTTTAAAAAACTATTGAGAATTTTGAATAATGACCCTTTTAAAATAACATTTAGAGGCAAATTCTGATTCAAAAAATTGCTGATTGAAACTTTTGGAGAAGTGGTTTTATACAAAAAATTGTTTGTTGAAAAAATTAAAAATAAACAACATTGTAAAAAACTAGCTTCTTCACTCCACTCAGAATCTAAAATTTATCATAGTCCACCAAAAATATTAATCATGATCCACATTTGGGTCGCGAACCACAGTTTGGGAACCTCTAATCTAAATCAATATTACAAGCTTCGCCTCATACTAGTCACTTTTTTACAAATTGGTCCTTAAAAGTTTTTTTTTTTTTCTTTTTTTTATTAGTCCTTAAAAGTCACCTATTTTACAAGTTTTTATATTATCATTAATGTTAAAAGGCCAGTTTTTATCTTCTGGCGTATGGACTAATCATCTTAAAAAATATTGTTATCTTTAAAATGCAGTATCTTCAATAAATGATAAATTAATTTGTGTATTATGTTTTTATAATTTTAATAATTATATTTTTGTTTATTTTCAACCAAAGATCTATTTTTTTTCTTTTTTCATTAAATAATAATAAAATAAAATTATGTATACATAGGTAGTCAATTAATTAAAGCTAATATATAGCTTAAATGTTATCAATGTATGCGTTAACAGCCAAGTACCATTACATTAGAGAGGTATTATTTCATAATTCAAGTTCTCATAACTCATAGTTCAAAGTATTGCTGGAAAATATGTTGTGGTTTACAAAATGTTAGGTAACTATTTTTATTATTTTTAGTCACTATTTTGATTATTTTTGTCACTATATTCACTTTTTTTTTAATCCAATAGTAGTTATGAGTCCTGATATATATATATATATAATTTTTGGACAAGTATTTTTGTACAAAAAAGTATTTTTATATAAAAAAAAAAAATAGAAATAAATATCATCATGGGCGTAAATTTAGTAGTTTTATTGGAGGGAAAACTATTTTTTGTAGCTAACCAATGTAGTTTATATATTAAGTCTAATCCAGTAACGTATTTTCAAAATTTTTTTTTTGGGAGGAAAGCAGTCCAATGACTACAATTTTGATAGTTAAATAAATTATAATCAACAAAAAAAAATAAAAACTAGATAGTCAATTATTATTTTTTTTAGATGCTGAATGAAGTGAAGAAGTTATGTTTTTACAATGATGTTTTATTTTTATTTTCTGTGTACACTTTTTTGTATGGATCTACTTTGTCTAAAAGTCTCCATCAACAACTTTTTGAAACCGGATTAACCTCTTGTTGGTACTTAAGAGTGGTCATTTTTTGAACTTTTTAATTATTAATTTTTTTTTTTTTTTTTGAAAAACTACCCAAAATTTGACAAAAAAGACTCCAAAAATATAATTTTTTTAACCCAAACTTTATGAAAATTTAAACATAGATAGACAAATAATATGAGAAATATTTAAGTACAAGAAAATTTTTAAAATGTGAAAAAAATTTAGGACATTTTTCTAATACTATTTTTTCTTATTATTTTTTTCCCTTTTATTTATTTATTAAATAAAAATAAGTAAAGTAAAGTATAGACAAGAAAGTCGGACACAGATACTTTTTGCTCTTTGGGTCAGATACTCTTGGTGGATATGTTGAAAATGATTACTATTATTATTCTTTATATTATTAATTTCTTTCATTCAGAATAGTTTTTTTGAAGAATTGATTTATCATTTCTTTAAAATTCTACACACTCACTAAGAGTATTTGACTCGAGAAGCAAACAATATCCATGGTGTGAAGTATGTCTGGCTTTTTTGTCTATACTTTTTTTAATATTAATTTTTAAAATTTTATACTTTTCTTAATAATTCAAAACACTTTTTCAATCATTTTACAAAATATCAATTTGTCCAATTTAGTTTTAAGTGAGAAGGCAGTTGCCCTCTCTCGCCCCTCCCAGTTTACGCCTGTGAACATCATTGTTAAAACATAAGCTTCTTCGCTCAACTTAATATATAAAAAAATATCAGAGGCTCGGGGGGCGGGGGTCGCCCTGTTACCCTCCCCAGAAACACGCCCTTCATTCTATCTGCTTAATCTGATCCACTTCAACCACGAGCCATATATTTTTTTAATTTTATTATTTTCGCATCTTATATCCCTTATATGAGATACTCATTCCAATGTGTTATATATTTCTAGAAATAATATTTTATAGAAAAATTAGAATAACAAATTAAATCTCATTACTAATTTATTAAGTATAATTGCATTTTTTCCAGTTTTAAACTTATACCTAATAATAGTGTTGTGACATAACAAGTTTTATTAAAGTGTTTCTTTATTTTAAATTAATCTGTGTCCAATATCTCTAATTCATCAGTGAATGTATAAAATTATTTTAGCATTGGGTATTGCTGTAGCCATATAAAACCTTTATTTTCTCTGGCTCAGAGAAGAATCTATTTTAACTCAATAAGTATTATATGCATACATATGTACAATAAGAGGGAGCTTTTACCTTCCCCCCCCCCAAAAAAAGCCTCTTCAAATACTTTTTAAATTTCAATAGATTAATGTCTCTTGGGTGGAGAGTAATTTGAATAAATAACCATACAAACTGGTTAGCCCCCAAACTTTTTAATCCTAATCACCTAAGGTGTACCTATCTATCAAATGTTTAGAGGAATTTAAATAAATTTAAATTTATTATGAAATACTATATTAAACTGTGACACGAACATTATAAAAAAATATGGGTAGCTTTTTAATATGCCTATAGTTACGGTTTTGCTATTCATACCTATGGTCTTATTGGTACTTATATCGAACTATCAGTATCCATTTTGCACATTATTGTCAATATTAACCACAGTTATATATATTTAACTAACCATGATCAGTACATTACATCTGTGTTATCTTTCATAATATATTATTGGTTACCATCATGTATAATATTATGTTAGGCCATATGGAAAATTCTCATGTTTACGAATATACAAGGCTTTTTACCAAGAGGTAGCCCATTTGAAATACATTATTTTTCTCCCAAACAGCCTATTACTTTTCAGGCTTTTGGTAAACTGGCCAAGAATAGTTAGACAGTTTGGAAAATACTAATTATTTTATACATAATTATTTTTTCAAATGACCGACTAAATTTCAGGCTTTTTGAAAACAGATCAAGAGCAGTTTGACTATTTAATATTATCATTATTATTATTTATTTTATTAACAATGGAGATAATTTTTATGTTTCAAAAATTATTATAGGGTGTCCTGCCCCTTCGCCCTCCCCTTAGAGTTGCACCTGAAATCTTTAACCTTTTGAGTATCTTATCATTTATTTTGTATTTCACTGGTGACAACAAGTATTTTTAAAATCACTTTATTCATTGGAATTATTTTACTGTTTTTTCATTGGTTTGATAATTTTTATAATTTATCTCTTTAGATTTATTGATAGTTGTTAAAACTATAATCAATAATAAAATTTAAAAAATCATTACTGCTTATTTGTATTAGTAGGCTTGAGGGCAATTTTTAACTACAGCGGTGCTATACAAATTATCTTGAGATTTAAGTTCTTCTATTCTTATGTTCCAAAAAATAAATAACTTAAATTAATGTTTTGTCTCTTAATTTTCAATAACTATTATCTTTCCAAAAATGTTGATGAGAAAATACCAAAGTGCAACATATAGGTGTCTTGTTTAAAGAAAATTAAAGAATTTTGAGATCTTTACATAATTATTACAATTCTAAAATATTGGTGACCTACCTATAACCAGAAGTCTGAAACATATACGTATTAGAGATAAAATTGTTTTTGTTTAGATTATCTTCCGGTTAACCAGTGGTGAGTTAACTAAAAGCTAAATTGATTGAAATGTTAAAAGATAAAAACCAGGGACATTATGCATTTTTTTCTTTTCTACAAAATTGGAGTAGGTATTTTAAGAGCCTATTTTCTTTAAATAATATAACAAATTAAATTGAAAAATACAGCAGTTCATTGAGGGTCCTGTGTTTGAAAAATAATTTTATATTTACATGTAAATAAAACAGGTAATTACAAAATTGTACGTTTGATAACCTATTTTTCTAGGTATAGTTTAGTCTTAAAATTTATGTTATGAATTTAATTATCATTTGATTATTAATATCACGAATATTTTATATTTTTACTTAAGTAAAAACTGACTTACTGTTATAAACCTAAGAATAATAAAAAGCTGTTAACTATATGTTCAAAAAATTGTATCTATAAATGTAGGTAAATAAAGCAAAACACTGATACGTACTTCATATTTTATTAATGTATAATAATTAAAATATTTTATATTTGATAATTTTTACTTTTTCAAAAATATTTATTGAAAATTTTATGTAGGTTATATCAATGCATTTAGATGGACTGGCTAAAAAAAAAAAAAAAAAAAATCAAAAATGGTAATATTTTGTATCTGTTTTTATTGCCCTGTAGTCTTGGTAAATGCATGTGCATGGAAATTATCTTTTTACCCACTTAATAAAAGTATTTTTTTTTTCAATTTACTTAATATTATACTTGGATTAAATATTGTAGTTATTGTAGATCTACATACTCTATAAATATTAATTATTTCTTGCTTCATTGTTGTATTTGATTAGCTATTTTTATCCATTTCAAATTATTTAAGTACCTATCTAATCATCAATTAATAATTATTTAATATTCCAGTAAATATAACTTATGAACTTGAAATTTAAATGAATTATGTGAATGTTTTTGAGATTTAAAAGTATTTATACAATAATTATTCTGTTCTTTAAATTCAACATTACATTTGGGATATTTTTAATTAAGTTCTGATTAGGACGTTTACATAGGGAAAGTCAAAAAAATGACATTCTTCCTTAGTTGTTCTGCATCAGTTATTATAACAAAAAAATTATGCCCACTTAAGTATATATAAATCATATAATTTCAACTAGGCATAACATAAAAATATGATATATATTATACATTATCACTTAGTTATATTCTGTGATTCAGAGTACGAAAAATCTGTAGATTCTTAATTGTAGCCTTTTATTGTTTACCTATGGGTTATAATCTTCAGTTCAATGCTTAACTTTTTTTCTTCGATTTATATTTAATCTGCATTGTTCATCATAGTCAAACCTAATTGTGACCTTATCCTCAATGAATTTCATTCCTAACATAAAAATCAATTTTAAATTCCCACTTCCAAATCATTGTAGTTTCCTTTATCTTTAAAAATTACTTCCTCTTTAACACCATTTTTCTGTATCTTCCATTAATTCCATGCTGTGAAATTTCAAGTTTCTAGTCATATAAGTTTTGGATTTATTGCAAAATCACTAAAATCGAAATCATAAAAATCTTATTTACTCAAATTTTGCCGTTCTTACTCAATTCATTTGATGTTTTTTCTTATTTTTGGAAAAATAACCTTTTTAAACATTTCCAAATCATCTACATTGAAGTTTCCTTTATCTTCAAAAATCACTTCCTCTTTAACACCATTTCTCTGTGTCCTCCATTAATTCCATGCTGTGATATAAAAATCACACAAATTTTTAGTGGTTAAAATGGTTTAATAATACCTATAATGCTATAAAAAGTTTTTCATAATTTGTATTTTAACAATCAAATTATAAATATATCAATGGATAGTTTTTCTTTTTGACGTATTAACATTGTTTGGTTTATTTAGCAACAAAAAAAGTATATAAAATTAGAACAAACAAAATTTCTTAATGGCTTTTAATTTGGTAGATTGTGTATTATATTTCAAGTATATTTTATTGAATATGTAAATATATATGCATATTAAATATTAATAAAAAAAAATGTATACCTATCATTATAAAACCTTTTCAAAATAATTCAATTCAATTTTGAGTTAACTTTTTTCTATTTAATTATTGCTTGGAACTGTTGCAATTAAATTAATATGTTTAAATGAATATTTATTTAGTTAAAATATAATACATTTTTAAACATGCATAGTACATATTATGTTTATTTAATGTGGTATACATATATATTTACAAGTTATACCTAATATAATTTAAAATACATACATTTTACAAATATTATTTTAAGTTAATGAGAAATAGATATAAAATATAAATGTTATTTTTTTTTATATTTAATTTATTTCAAAATTATTTAATCAAAATTAATTATTTTGTAATACTGACAGATTATTTGTTTTATACTTTGCAGACCAGTTGAACAATTACCTCAACCTTCTATTGCTGAAGCTCTTGATAATCCGTCAAGTCAGCCATCTACAACTACATTAACTGTTTTAGTCGTTAAAGATGAAAGAGGTTATGGCATGAAAGTATCTGGAGATAATCCAGTATTTGTACAATCTGTTAAACAGTGTGGCGCAGCAGAAAAAGCTGGTTTACATAGTGGTGATAAAATTATTAAAGTGAATGGTCTTAATGTCACACATTCTACACACACAGAAGTAGTTGATCTTATAAAATGTAAGTTAATTTGTGTTATTTTATGTGTTCAATGCTTGTCAATTGATAACCTTTTTCCAGCGTCTACCCAAGTGGAATTAACAGTTCAGCAAAGGCCTTTATTTCCCTATTCATCAAATCCTAACTTAACACTACCACCTTTACCGACAATGAATACTTCTACTACTGTATCTTCAGTAACACCGTGTCCCTCTGTAACACCGACCAGACCATTACATCATCATCATTCAGCTCCTGCTCGTGATCGAATAACAGGACCTCAACCTGTTGATGTATGTACTATATGATATATCTTAAATCATTTTATGTGGTGAATTAGCATAATGATTTACTATTACATTATACATTTGTAATAGATTTTATCGTAATCTACTAAACTACATTGATTAATATTTTATAAAATGCTCAAATTATTTCTATATTCACCATTAATTATAATTATATGCTGTAAATTATGAGCACTTCAAATTAATATTTTATAGATGCTCAAAACACATTTAAAAATTAAATATTCGTAAAAATCTAACGTACAGTATAGATAATGTTCATATATTTATGTTTGGTAATAGATTAAATTACTCTAAAATTAAAACTAACAACATAAAATGGGTTTTGCCGAATGTAAATTTGCTATGTTGTACATTGGTAAGACAGAGACATCATAGTGGGTGTAATGTCCTCTTAACTTTGTTTTGCTTCACTTTAATTTACTTTACTTACTTATTTTTGTTTTATTTTACTTTACTTAATTTTATTTTTTTTATTCAATAATAAATAAATAAAATAAAATAAAAGATAATTTTACTAAAAATAAAAAAAATTTAATGAGAAAAAAGTGTTTGAAAAAAATTTTTTCACATTTTCAAAATATTCCTCATATTATTCTCTACCTATGTTTAATGTTTTCACCAAGTTTGTATTAAAAAAAGATGGTTGCCTCCTATATAAGTGAAAATTGATTGTTAAATTATTGTATTAGATGCAAATATCAATATAAATTATTAAATGTATCAATTCAAGGTTGAACAAATGCGGCATGTTGAACTTGAACGATGGCAAACATTCAGGCTAATGTTAGAAAAGGAACAGAGATATGTGGAAGCATTAAAAAAAGAACTTCATCGATCATCAGAAATATCCAATGGTGACAACTACAAATTGAAAAGAGAATTAAATGGTGCTGAACGTCGAGTTAAAACATTGCAAAACCAATTAACAACATTTAAAGAAATATCGGTATTGTAAAATTGTTTACCATAACTTACTTTATTGTATCAAAGATATACAAAATGTAATGGGGGAAAAATTGCATGAACTATTTTTGAGTCAAAACATTCTTATTACACTTGATATTGACTTTTATAATGTATATGTAGTTTTTTTTTACTAGTATCTAAGCAGATTTTCAATAGTTTATAACTGAAGTTTTTAAAATGTTCTTCAATGAATAAATTGACATAGTAACTTTTTCTTGAGATTTTGAAGATCTGCTTGTATGTGTACTGTATATATATTGTTGTTTATTGTTTGATTATAGATTTTGTATGAATTAATTTGCAATGTGTATTATTTAATTTATTGTACAAACAATACTTTATCCCAAAATTAAATTTATGTCAGCTTTAAGTATATACGAAAATTTGGTTTTTTTAACATATTTCAAAGTTTTTAACTGCACATTTTGTATACATTTCTTGAAACATAATTAAAATTTTAATTAAATTTAAAAGTGGTAATATATTACAAGTTACAATTAATTAGTTTGATAATATGCAATTTACTTATAAACAATTTTAGAAATACTGGTTTTATTTTTAACTATAATGTTTTGATTTCTTTTCATTCGGGTAGAATAAACTAATCATTAATTTAAGGAATATACATTCCTTTTTGTTTCTTAAGCTTTATTTAGTGTGATAAACTGTTGTTTGTAAATGTATGATATGTATAAAGCATTTATTAGATACGACAAATTATTTGCTAGTATTTTAATTTAGTTTTGATATTAGCACTTGCTTTTAATACTTATTTTAATTTTATCCTATTCCTTTCTATCCATAATTAATAACTTATAACTTTCTCTTAATACCTGATTTCCTATTCTATGTGTTTGTACTTACTTTTATTCTAACACTATGGTATGCATATTTATATGTTGACAGCCTTGTAATATTGTTGCACAAGCATCTTCACTTCAGCCTCCACCACTGCCACCAAGAAACCCACCACCACTACCTCCCAGAAATCCAACAGCCCCTTTGATTAGTGATAAGCAGTCGAATAATTCACATATCACTGGTGTTAACAATAGTCAAACTGTAAGTACGCGATAATCGTTTTAAAACAATTTACAACAAATTATCTCTTTTAACTATTCCCATATTATTTATTAAAATTTTTATTTTAAAATTAATATAGCTTTTACTTAATTTATTATTTGTGTGAAAGAAGTATTACATTCCTAAATTGATTCAAAACAATCTACTTATTAAATAAATAAATTAATATTTTTGTAAAAAGTATTTACTATTGACAGTTCAGAAACAAATAGTCTTACATTTTATTGAGAATGTACTTTGTAAGATCTTTGATAACACTTGCCAGTGATAATCAATTGTTTTAAAATAATAATTTCAAACCACAAGGAGACAGGAGAACAAATTTGATATGTCAATGCATTTAACATATTAATTTTATTCGTAATAATTATAACAGATGTTTATAAAATGAAAATTTATTTTTGCTTTGTAATGTACTATGCACAATAATAATGGTTTCTATTATATGTGAATTAAATAATTCAAAACAGTTCTAACTTATTTTTTATCAGTCCAAAACATTCTTATTAAGCGCACTTAGTATGTTTATGGTAAATATCAATGACTTAATTTTCCTTGCCTGTTAATCAAATAAGTACACACTTCTCATAATATGATTTCCAATTATTATGAGTCATGTTGGGTAAAAATCACTGTTTTTTTTCCTCGAGCAATGCTTTTAAAATTCAAATGAAGGTTGGTATCTAAGTTTAAAAGTAAAGTACTTATTAGTGTCGTTAAAAGTTTGTATTGCATGAATGTGGTGTGATTTTTATTTTTTTGATTACAAAACATTGACATTTTTGATGTGGTATAATAGTCGTTAAAAAATCAAAATTTAATTATTCTATTAAGGTTTTTTAGGGTATCTGGATTAATTATTTCTTGATCATGTTTTACCAATATTTATTTATGACTCATTTGTAAACAGTGCTCAAATTGGAACAAAAATTGAAGACAGTTGTTGGTTTTAGTTAAAAAAAACACTGTTCCGGGGCAAGTAAAATTCACAGAAACCCGTAGAGACTTCATCCCCTACATCCCTACAAATTTATTGAATAAAATAATAACCACAGCAACAATAACATTATATTAGTTAGATATACATATTTAATTATTTATGAACTTTACCCAAATCAATTTTTTTATGATGAAATTAAGAATAATTTCAGAAATAAATATTATTTTATATATATATGAAATAATTCACACAATATTAACTATCAATAATTAAATGTAATAAAAATTAAATGTCGTTCTTATAAAAAATTAAGGTCAATGGAAATAGTAGGTACATTTTCAATTTATTTTATTTCCATTCCCCCCTATCTTCGTACTACAGAAACTAGTAAACTATGGCATACTTCGGAAATAACATGTTCTGTAAAATTTTGAGGAATATTATGTTTTAACATAATTTTATACTGGAGTGACTTTTGCTTTACTTTTGCCTTTGAAAATATTGCGTTTTGATGTCATTCATGAATTTTAAACCGATTTCGATAGTTGCTCCATGATTACGAATTCAAATTTGTTATAAAACTTAAAAGAATCCATAATTATGAGTTTGAATTCATAATAACGACTTACAGCAATTCATAATTACGAGTTTCAATTCATAACAAAAACTTATGACAATCCATAATATTATGAGATGAAAAAATATGAAGTTGGCCCTTCTTTCAGTGCTTCTGTAATAATATTATTGATACCGTCTTAATTATTATCGAGGATAACCATTTCACATAAAAAAATTAACCATTTACTAGAAATAAACAAAAATAAAATCCTAAAACACCGTTTTTAAAGTAGACATCTCTAAGGGGCCGTATTTCTAGTGTTTATTGCTTATTCAAATAAAGGGAAACGCTAAAATCTATAAAAAAAGAAAAATAGTCCAATTCGACCATTGTTTGTAATTAATTAATTAAGTATATATTAGTTATATTTTATTTTTTTTAACTGCTGGAACTTTTTTCAGGATTCTCCTAACCTTTCAATGTGTCATCAACGTACAAAATCAAATCCTGATCAACTAAGTGAAGGTAAACCAATCGGTTAGTAATTATATTTAAAGTATATAAAAAAATTACCTGTGTAACTTCTGAAAAAAGCAGATATTGAATACCTTTGTAATTGTTAAATTTAACTAAAACTATTACTAAGATAATATATATTATTTGTTTATTTAAATAAATGCCTAATAGGCTTAAGTAAAGATGGATAGTATAATATTTATTAATATATTATGATTAAAATAAATACAATATCTTAAATAACATGATTAATGATAAACTTAATAAATAGAATATTTATGCTCTTTCAGGTCATATAGATTATTAAAGAATAAATGTATATTTGATAAATTTCCCTGCTTTAGAAGTTTGTCATGTAGACTGTTTCGATCATAGTTTGTGCAGTAGGTTTCTACATAAAATGTTTGATATGAACAGTCTAAAATGATTACACATTAATTTAATAAAATAGTATTATAACTATGTAATATGTATTAATATCAGCTTTGTTTTTTTAATCATTCAATTATTCTTCAAGTGTATACCATTTTAAATTATCTATTAAAAATCAAACATGTATAAAAACTAATATAAAAGCATGGTCATATATATATATATATATATATTATATGGTTAGGTTCGATTAGGTTAGCTATTATTACCATACTAGCTTTTTAAAATTTTGTATTTCATATTTTCATCAAAAATTATTATTCAACTCTGATTAGTTAAGTAAATAGTAATCTATTATTATTCATTATTTATTATATACATAATAAATATTTATTTTTGTTTACTTTTTGCCATTATTAATGATTAAATTATTTGTCAATATAGGTCGAAAAAAGTTAAGTTTGTCTGAGTCATTCAATGATTTGCATTTGGTTAAACACTCGAAAGGCGGATTAGCATGGGATGTTGTATCACCACCTCGTCAAAATTCTCCTAACAGATCTCCTGATGTTGTTAATCTTAGTGATAATTCTTTCATGGAAATGGTAATATTGGTAATTTTATTTTTTTTTTATTTAAATTAATTTACTTCTCCTATTTAAGAATAAATTTGGAGTGGGTGATCGATGTTCAGTTGACTCTTCAGATATTAAGTTAACTCAGACTCCAATAATATCTATGGAGGATGATGAAGCTTCTGATCAAGAGTCTGTAAGTATTCTTTAAGTTAGTAATATTTTTATTGTATACAATTATTTTATATGTTCTCCAATTTTCTTCTTTTAGAACCATTTAGAAGAACATGGCCCATTTAAAAGCTTTACTAAACTAGTGGAACACAATGCACATTTAGCTGTATTTTTAAATTATGTCATGTCAAATAGTGATCCATCAGCTTTAGTATGTTTCACTTTTCAATATTTTTAAGGATAAAATAAAATAATTTAATTTTCACCCTTATAGCTATTCTATTTAGTGACAAATTTATTCAAAGAAGGCAATGCAAAAGAAATGAAAAAATGGGCGTATGAAATACATTCTAGTTTTTTAGTTCCAGGAGCTGTAAGTTAAATATTGTCACATATTTAATGAATATTTTAAATCACCTAAATGTTTTTTCATGTGTAGCCATTAAGATTGACTAATATTGAAGAGAACCTTGTTCGTGAAATTGATGACATTTTACAAAAAGATTCAGATCGTGAAGAAATTTTACGTAAAGTATGTTAATAAAATAAAATATATTAATTAGTGTATTAATTTTTGTTATATTTTAGGTATTTTGGAAAGCACGGACAAAGGCCAAAGAAGAGTTAAATGAGCAGTTGGGTGATTTTCGTCATCGAAGAACCGCAGGTCTTGGTACTTTATTTGGCCCACCTGATTTTCAACTTGATGATAGTATTAATGATAAAGCTAAAGAACTAAAAATAATTGAAATGGTTCTCAGTCCTAACATGGAACCATTTATGTAAGTTATTATAGTTTTGTTTTAAGTATCTTGATTCTTATAGTTAATGTTATAATTCAGAGAAGACATGGAGAAAGAAATTGTAGATGACAGAAGATTGACAATGGCTGCTGCAATTGCTACTGTATTATCTAAAGTTTTTGGTGTTCGGGGTGGAACACAATTTAGTTCTCTTTTGGATCGATGTCCTACTTTTGTTTCTAAAGAAAAATCGCTTAAAGCTAAGCTTATAGGAAAATGTCGAAAAGTAATTATATATAAATATAAACTCAATGGTAATTATTATTAAATTAATTTTTATAAATTACATTACAGTTTACAACTAAAGGACATCATTTTATTGCTCACCAATATTTCAATGTGACTTACTGCAATCATTGTCAATTAATTATTTGGGGAATTGGTCCACAGGGTTATCAGTGCACTAGTATGTTGATTTTATTAAACCTATGTTTAGTTAACAATCATAGAAAACCATGATTAAAATTGTTTTATTTACAGATTGTATTTTAAATATTCATCGTCTTTGTGTAAAAGTTTTGGATGAAAACTGTCCAGGTCCAATAGTGAAAAAGGATAAAGGAAATGACCGTATAAGTAAATTAATGGATAAAATAAGACCTGAACGTGATGCCCGAAGAAAACCTGGTTTAAACTTTGTTCAAAGTAAATTTTATTAACTTTATTGTGTGCTTAAATAAATATTTCCTTATGTTTAGTGGAAAAATCTAAAAGGCTTTCTGAAGATTCTGGTGACATAGTTGGAGCTCTTCCAGAAAAAGAATCTGGTAAAACATTAAATTAAATTTTAATAGTGCTGCATATTTTTATGTGAAAATTAACCATTTTAAATTATTGGTATATAGACCGGACAAGTTTAAGTGGGAGCAGTTTTCACACTAAAGCTGATGATAGTTTTAAATCAGAAAGAGGAGATTCAAGTATAGTTGAAGACATGTAAGTCTTAACCATTTTCATTTATATATATATAATGTCATTAGTTCTGAGTAGAAAAAGCTTAAGTCAATTTAATCAACTTTTCGGGACAGTAATTTTAAAGTTGAATAAAATGGAAAATCCCATGATATGCCTTATTAATTCCTTTATATTATATTAATAATATTAATCATTCATATATACCATTTGGACTAAAAATTCAGCAAAAATTAAGCTTTAAATCCATGAAAAAACAAAAACAAAAAATGGTGAAAATTTGACTTAAGTGTAAGCCCTTTCTACCTGGGACCAAAGATACATAATATATTCTCCAATTTTCAATTATGCAATATTCCACACATAGGTCACATTGTCCAAAATTAAAACCTACTGGAATCTCTATTAACCGATCTGAAAGTTATAAAGAGCGTATTCATCAAAAGGTAATAATGATAAATATTTTTTTACTATTATTTATTTTGAATTATCAATTCATTTTTTCTTATTTTTTAAAATTTAAACAACACTATTGTTGATGCATCTTTTTTTATAATGTATAGCGTCAAATACGAGAAAGAAGAAAAACTAGTGACCCAAATCTTCCTTCAAAATATAAAAAGTTAGTATACTACAAACTTATTTAGTTTAAAATAGAAAATTACTTAGATTAAATATAATTGATTGTATTATTAAATGTATTTTCTATTATTTTTAATTACCTGAATTTTAGTGATGCAGAACAAGAAATGCAATATTCATTTGCACGTTCTGATAGCTCTTCAAATTCTAACTTATCAACAAAGTAATTATACAATTATTTAATTTCTAAATGAATGATTATTCATTAATTTATGTATGTTTATATATTATAATTAGAAGCTTGGATAGTCGTAGTACTTCTTTAGAAGGCATTGGACAAGGTGAAGTTACTTCCTGTTTAGATAGTGACTCTGATGATGAATTTGATTTACCTGATTGGGCTAGTAATGTTCCATCTGAAATATTAGATACCTTAACATCAAAAGAGAAAAAAAGACAAGAGGTTATTAATGAACTTTATCATACTGAAAGATCTCATATCCGAGGTAAAGTTTATTCAATATTAATAATTAATAAATAATGATAATAGTGTGTAATAGGATTTAGTTATCTTTATAGTATTCGCCATTTACTAATTATATATTTTATGTTTGAATTATATATAAACTTGAAATATAAACAATTTCCAGGGTTAAAAGTTTTGGAACGCATTTTTCATCGACCTATGAAAGAACGACAAATATTACCACAAGATCAACTTCAACTGTTGTTTGCTAACCTTGAACAAATGTTTGAACTACACTCGCAGTTTTGTAATGCTATGAAAACTATTCGTAAAGAAAATCGAGTTGTCCAAAATATAGGACACGTTTTACTTACTACTGTATGTATAAATTTACTTAAATTTCTAAAAAAAAAAAAAGGCTTTTTCTCAATTTTTCTATCTAACAATAATTTTTATTTAGAAATCACTATATCAGTATATTTATAAAATAATTTATTTCTTATTTCTTCAATGTTAAGTTTATGTTCCGTAATTATGAAAATTAAGTCAACTAAAAGATTTATAACTTAATTGTTTGTTAAAATTTTTTCATTTAAACTGTTGGTTATGTGTATATGAAACAGTAAATTTGTTATTCAGTTTGCAATGTGTATTATTAATTTTAACTTTAATGTGTGATTTACAGTTTGATGGAACTGCTGGAGAAGTATTTCAAAAAGCTGCTGCTACTTTCTGTGCTAAACAACAGATAGCATTAGAATCCTTAAAAGAAAGAAGAAAAAAAGATGCAAAATTAAACTCTTTTTTAACTGAAGCTGAAGGCAATCCTATATGCAAACGTTTACAATTAAAAGATATTTTGCCTACTGGGATGATACGGTAAGTTAAAATCATTATTCTCAATATATATAGAGAAGGTATTATCTTTATTTCTAGATATTATTTGGTAATTCATTTTTATTTCTATAATTCTAGGTTGACCAAATACCCTTTATTATTTGAAAGCTTGGTAAAATGTACTTCAAATGAAGATGAACTCTTGAATATTAAAAGAGCATTTGAAAGAAGTAAAATAATTTTAAATCATGTGAATCAAGCAGTACGTATTGCTGAAGATGAACTTCGATTATCCGGAATCCAAAAAAAATTGGATGCCACTCCTTTTGAAAAAGTTGATCATCCATTAAGTGCTGAGTATAAGGTAGTCAATAATTCAATAATAGTTGAGTTTATATATATATATATATATATATATATATATTAAATATATATATATATATTTAATTTTGGATTAATTTTACTTTTTATTAAGAAATAATAAATAATCTAAGTTTTTATTGTTGTTTATTTTAGAACTTAGATGTTACAAAACATAAATTAATACATGAAGGGGGATTGTGGCTTAGAATTGGAGGAACACGTCAAAAAATGATAGAGTTACATGTACTTCTTTTAGAAGACTTAATTGTTTTGTTAGACAAAGGAGATGATAAATATGTATTAAAATATTATGGCTTCCAAGATCGTAATACTTTAAGCCCAATAATTAAAATGTCTACGGCCCTAGTCAGACATAATGCAGTTGGTAATTATCAAAAACTGTATTTGTTTAAAACAATTATATTCTTAAACATTCTTATTACCTTCATATATCTAGATAAAAAAGCTATGTTCTTGGTGAACACATCTCAAGCTGGAGCTCAGATTTATGATTTAGTTACAACTTCTTCCAACGAAAGGAAAACGTAAGTAAATAATCTTTGCCATCGTTGATATTTTATGACCTGGTATTTTTTATAACAGATGGTTTCGGCATATTTCTGAAGCTACAGAGGCTTTTAAGGCTCGTGACGGTAAAATTAAGAAACAAGAAAAAGCCCCTCATGTGATTGATTATGAAGACATAATACAGGGTACTAAAAAAAAGTCGTACGTAACATAATGTTGCTTCATTTTAATTTGCTCTTACTGATCACTCTATACCTTATTGTTTTTAATTTCAGGGTGACCAATAATTGCACAGAATCACCTAATATTAACAATAATAATAGTTTAAACAATTCTCAACTATCAACCTCATTAGAATCTAGTAATTGTGATATATCAAAACGTGGTATATATTTGTTAAGGTTCATTGAAATTTGTGTTATATATTATGTTTTCTTATTTTATTAGGTAATGAAAGTTTTGCAAATAATGAAACTCCAACAGTTGCCAGCAGCACTCCAGTGCTATCTAAAACTCAAAAATGTCCACTTATTGAACCCTCTGAAGTATTGGTGTCACAAAGTTCTGTATTGAAAGCTGAACCAGTCATTACACACCTCGGTATAATATTTTGATAAATAAAACCGTGTTATATTTTATAATATTAATATTAATTTTATGTCTTAGAAAAATTACGTAGAAATAATATAATTATTGAAGAAGCATTACATGAACGTTTGCAATTAGTTGCTGATATATTAAAAGTACCCCTGTCAAACTCAAATAATACAACTGATGGTAAGGATAAAAAAACTTCAGATGAACCAAATGCAATTTTACTTTCAGCTGTTTCTCAAGGTAAAAATTAATTACTTTTTGTATTATATTTCTTTACATCGTTTTTATCCAATTCAGGAAACGAAATTATCACAGTATTAAATGAATCACTGAGTATGACAGATGTCGATACAATAGCTGCTAGTTTAGGCACATCACATTTAACATCTAATTGCAGTTTATATAAAGCATATGCTACACAATTATCTCGGATCACTAGAGTCAAACCAATTGTAGCTTCTTTGAATTCTCAAATTACAGAACTTTTGGTAAGAAATTTATCTGTAAATAATACAATTTAGCGTAGATTTGTGTGCTGTGAACTCATTCAAAACATGAATGAAACTACTGATTTTATCTTTACACAGCACGTCATGTTTTGTCACTTTGTAGTGATGGGTATTATTATGGCGTTTATACATGTAAATATTATGTCTTAATAATATAGTTATTATAATTAATATAGTTATATTTACCCATTATTGTGAACATAATATTCAATTTATAGTAGGGTTAGATCTTAGAAATATTTTTGAAGTTAATTTTTTATTTAGCTTGATAATATAAAAATAAATCTTATAATATTATAATGAACTATAACAACTATGACCAAATAAATAGGTATGTTAGTAATAATACGAGTTTTAGTTCAATTGGCGCTTCTCCATTTTTCACCTATGTATTGTATTGACTTCTTCGATGATAATATTATACTATATTTTGTATTGATATATCTAACATATGAGTGGCGGAGAATTCAATACATATAGGGGGGGGGTCTTTACTGAAATGTGCGTATCACAATGTTGCTGACTTACATATCTATTTTGTCATAACAATTAACAGCATATAGGGTATTGTGCATTATTGTTAACAGTACAATCTAGTCTACTATTGTAATGTATGATATTCCCAGTTCCCATTCCCATACCAATCTTATTATTATTTATATCTATTGCACGCAATTATGATTATTAAGATTATTTACTATTTCATAAATCCATAAATAAATATTGTCCTTCATTAGCTATGATATGAATAGTTGTTGTAACATGTTTAAAAATGAAATTTCGTTTTCAACTCAAGTATTTATTTTATTTATAGTGTTGTATTAATTTAAATTTAATACTTTATAAAATATTAGAAAATTATGACAATTAAATTAGTAGAGATATACCAAAATATGACTGTGTGGTTCCCCTTCAAAATATCCTGTGCATCACAATATCTCGAGTTTAAAATATCCGATGTTAAAAATAACTCGCGTTCAAAACATTCCATTCTAAATATTCCTTATTTTAAATAATTCTATTTACAATTATATATATAAGTGTTGACAAAAATTAAAATATATAATTATACAATAATATTCATATAATATGCTTTTAAACAGTATATTTTGTTTCACACTTAAGAGAAAATTTAAATATGTATATATATATATATATATGCTATACTCTTTAAATAATTGAGTGTAGTTGGCCATTCATAGTTAAGAACATAAGGCATATAGACCTATGTCCGTTTTCCTTACTTTTCAGGAAAGTCAAAAAAAAAAAAATTGTAACTTTTTCTGCTTAATACAATTTTTAAGAACTACATCAACAATTTTCAATAGTATATAAAAATTAAAATAATGTAGAATATTTGGAAATAATATTCTTAGGACATTGACTTAAGTAATAAAAAAAATAAAATTGTACACATTTTTGAATATGGAATATTTTGAAAGCGGAATATTTTAAAACATGTATATAATTTTTCTTTTTTCCCCTAAAAAATAAGCATACTGGTACATATAAAAAGTGGGTATGTTTTTGTTAAAGAAAAAATTTTGAACTTTCATTGGGTACCAGAATATGTTCTAAACATTTTTGATACTATGATCTGCCAAAACATTATCATGATTAGAATTAAATAAATCATAGTCATCATAAATATCTAATTTTGTGGGGTCAAATTTATATGATGATGTTATATATGAAGTGTGGACTTAAAATTTTAGACTATTTATAATAAAATATGAAATTTTTTAGATATCGACTACAAAACATGGCAAATTGGAGGAAGAATTGCGTAAAGAACTTCAAACATATAGAGAAAGATTGCATGCATTTCAAGAAAAGTCATTGGGATCATCCGATCCAGAAAATAATGGTAATTACTATTTATAATTAATCAAGCGTATGTCATATCATTAATATAATATTATTATATTATATTAAAATTGAATATAATATTGACTTAAAACTTGTAGGAGATAAACTAAATACAAATTATTTGTTGTTGACATCATGATTTAAAATATCATTTTAAGAAATAATGATATTTCTTAAAAAAATATCCATATCTAATATAACTGTTTACTATGTTCATGATGTAAAATCAATGTAGTACGCTTCAAAGTAAAATATTTTATTTAAAGGCATATTCATATTAAGAAAAATAAAGTACCAAAAAATTACTGGTCCAAACTTTTAGACAAGTTTTTTTATACAAAAGAGTATTAACAGAAAAAAAAATAAACATCATTATAAAAACACTAGCTTCTTTGCTTTCATTCAAAATTTAAAATTATAGTAAATATTATCTATCTATATAATATAATCTTCTGTTTTATTTAAGAAACTGAAAGTCCTGTCGAAAATGCTTCCTCTGTTAACAATTTAGAGAAAAATGGCTCATCGTCTGAGGTAAGAGATTTTTTTGAAATAACCATTGTTATAGGGAAGTGTTTTTTAGTCATGCCGTTATTGACTAATTATTTTTTATATTTATTTCTGAATAATTTCTCTCATAAAATAAATGTATGTTATCTGAGTGTTAAATAATTACTATATATACTTTATGTGATGAATCAATCATCTTTAATGGATCAATTTGAATCTTAATTGAAAGGAGTTCGTGAAAAGTGGAAAAGTAGTTATGTCCATTATATCGATTTTTTAGCAAAAACAAAAACCATTTCTTCTGGTATTTAATATTTATACTGTATATATATATATATATATATATATATAAAGTAAATATAATATAGCCTAAACCGCTAATTCTAGAAACTTGAAATTTTGCAAATGTGTTTCTTATATAACGTAGGTGAGCACTAAGAATTTTTCAAAGTACAGCCCCTAAAGTGATGAAAGGGGGTTAAAAATTGACAAATCGATCAAGGCACAGCCCTAACCGCGGAGTCTTAAAATTTTACAAAGAAAATTCTTATACAACATAGACGAGCATTAAAAATTCAACATTAAAAAAATTTTTTTAAATTCATCATTGGAGGTGTCGAAACAGTATTTTATATATACTATACAAGCATGAAAATATTAGTGTATGTTTTTTTAGTAAATTAGTAAATTTAAAACTTATACATAAGATATAATTTCATCATAACATTCTGACATTTTTTTTAAAAATATTTGAATTCATATTACTGAGTTCTGGTGTACTAAATCTCGGGCAACAGTGGGTAACAAAAGCTAGTACTATTTTATTACTATTACCATGCTTGTTAATGTGGACTTGCTTTTCTATGCTATAGATCATGAACATGTTGCTAACATGATCTAGCGATCATTATAGAGACTAATTTAGTCACAGTATGAACATATTTGCTTTTCCACGTTATGTTCCTTTCATAGTTTTCTTGTATTTCTGCAAAAAAAAAAACAATTTTTTGGACATAATTTATTGCTTTTTCACAGATGTCCTTCAATTATAAGCTAATTATCTTGTTATCATCCTTTTTTCATTCATGTATTTGTCTGTCCTCAGGCACACAATGAAATCAATTATTTGTATTTATTGATTCATTTTCTTAAAATGTTGTGTTTGATTTAAATATTAATTTATTAAATGTAATGATTTATTGTTTACAGGTATGAATGCAGTGTAGTTTTGTACTGAACATATATTATACTCAATACTTCACCAAAAAATGCCACATCATGCCAATAAAAGTCTTCACCATGACATTAATGTTCTACAGCTTATCAAATATATAAATGTTTCTTTGAATTCTTTCATTAAAGTATATATATATATATATATATATGTTAATATTTATTTATATTTTTAGTTTAATTTAAATTATGGTTTTTCATAAAAACTACTAACATTTAATTATTGTTTCATTTATTTTAAACTTTATTTCGTCCTGTTTTATTTTATTAAGACTGTGTATAAAAATACTTATACGATCATTTTATTAATAGAATTAATTTTATAAATTTAACATAAAATATTTTCAATATCTATTAGATATTGCTTTTATTTTTATTATTTATTTATTATGATTTTTTTTTTTTTTTTTTTTTTATTGCTGTTTTCAATTGAATTTAAGTGTTAATACCATTGATTATATGTTTTTATTACTACTTAATTTAATTATATATACATAAGTATACATATTTGTATATGTATATTGTATGTATATACATTTTTTTTTTTTTTTTGTAGAATACAAATTAAGTGTTACTTGTTTATAACAAGTTAAATATGAAAAATGTTAATATGTTAATCTAAAAAAAAAAAAAGAATTAAATTGTGAGCTTTATTAAGTAAATGCAAGACTAGCTTTGAAATTAATTTTACACCGTTCAATGTTTAAAACCTAAAATAAATTATTTTTTGAATACATCATTTAAATTAAAAGCACTGTCTCAATGAAAAATGCTGTTCATATTTTATGCAGTCATATTGATGACACAATACCTATGAAGAATTAAATAAGTATATAAGGATTAATACCATCCAAATATAGTAGACCTTCGATAGTCTTAACGAATTAAAAATGTTCTTCGTTCAGATTACTGAAGTGTTTTTAAGAGTAACTACTAAAATGACTAAGACATTTATCATTCCACCACCTTTATTAATGTTTACTCATTGTACTTTAAATTTAAAAAATAATAAATATTGTATATATAATATGTATAATAGGTACAGTAGTTCTTCGGTAATAGGTAATAAAAGTGACAAAATTGTTATTGTCAATAAAAATATTTCATAAATTAATTAGGTTCTGAATATTCGGAAAAATCTATATATGAAGAAATAAATTTATGTATCTTCCAGATTACTGTGTTCGCCAGATTATTGTGGGTTTGGACTGTTGAGGCTCTACACAGGCATGTCTACACCGCCCTTGACTCTTGTTTTTACGGCCTGTGATCCTAGATTCATTTAAAATTAATAGCAAATAAATAGGTCTAAACTAAGTTAAAAACAAGTATATTTGGTGATTTTTTAAAGAAAATAATATGCGGGTAGGCCCGCATGGTATTATATTTAAATATTTTGGCATATTTAATGTTTTGAATTTGATATGCCTGCTCTACAGTTAACTGTAAAGTAGCTAACATTTTTATCTAATTTGGGTATTGCATTATTAAGATTTTTAACTATGGGTTTGCATAAGTAGCTATTGAATCTCAAGTTAGTATTAATTGTTAGTTAATATTTTGTTTAATAAAATACAATATATTACTGAAATAATATTATCAAAAAAAAGTATGGTGTACTCGTAATATGCAAATAAAATAATTGTAAGAAAATTATAATCAAATGTACTTCGCGTCAGAATTTAATATTACTTATATTTTGCCCAGTTAACTGATTACCTCTCATGCAAAAATGCTGGATAAAAGTTTACCTTAGTAATATAAAATATATGTTAACGCACATTTTTTAAGTAACAATAGTACAAAATATAATAAATTATTTTATTTATTAAAGTTACTAATTAATAATTATAGTTAAAAAGTAGGTAATTAATGCAAAAAAAAAATGTATAATTAATGAGTGATATTATTAATAGGCTATTACTTCTATACGTCATATTTTAGAATTATTACAATTTTAGATTCTGAACAAAGTAAAGAAGATTGTTTTTACTATGATGTTTATTTTTTTTTTCTTATTCTGTAAACGCTTTTGTATAGAAATATTAGTCCAAAAGTTTCGATCAGTAACTTTATAGATCCTAAATCACACCCAGATGGTACAGATAGTATTTCTAAGAGATCAATTTTTAAATTTTTCATTTCTTTTTTTCAAAAACGTGAAAATAACTGTTTAAAAAATGACTATATGCTATTACAGGAATTTTCATAAAATTTAAAATAGTTTTTTAACATAACTCCAAAACTTATACAGCTAGATATTTTAAACTTTCACCAACTACTATAAACGATCACGAAAACATTTCATGATCATTTCAAAAAGATTTGATCAATTTTGAGTTAAGTACAGCATTTTGAATTTTTTTGAAAATATTTATTGTTTGTTAGTTTTTATGTAATAAAATTTTTGATATTAAGACTTGAAAATTTAATATGATCTCACTGACATATATGTCTAATTGACCTGAAATATCGTAAGTCAACTTTTTCTCTATAACTGTTTGAAGTTAGAATTTGGATGAAATTCGTTAATTTTACCTCAAATTACACTTTAACATATTTGAAAGAAATTTGGCACGACCAATCTTTTTGAAATTTGGTAGGTATCTGGGTAGGGTTGCCAAATTTCAAAATTAAAAATACGGGACAAACAAAAAATGAATTTTATCCCCCTACCCCTTAAACAATTGAACCATTTTTTTTTTAAATAAAAATGTTTTTAGTTAATTTCTATATTACATATTTTTAAGTTTTATAATTTTTGAATAATATTTCAACAAAATAGGTTAATATATACTAAAATATAAAGTATAAACATAACATTTTTAAACTCAATAAAATAATTAAAGAACAAAACAAAATGACTTTGAATTCTTTCGGCAATAGCCATTAACCAATAGGAATGAAATTATGAAACAAAATCACATTGATTTTATAAAAATACGAGTACTTAATCCATTTTAACTTTACAAAATTAATTGATTTTTAAATTTCCTGATTATGGCCTATCATATTTATTAGAACTTTAGAAGAACGGATATCTTTTATAATATTCACCGGTTAGGTTAGGTAACCTAACGTAAGAATCAAAGGGATGTATTGGTGATTTTTTGAAAAACGAGTCATTTTAGTGTCCCGAAGAGATTTGTCGGGACAACGGGACCTCTAATTAAAATATGGAACGTTCCCATATTATATGGGACGTCTGGCAACCCTATATCTGAGTGAAGAATTTTGTTGCGAATAATTTGGTGCAACGAATGCGGACTTATAATTAAACGTTTTACAAGGGTTTAACTGATAAAAAATCGAAGGGTGTATGGATAAAGATAGGTAATGTTTTTCGCTTATTTTATCTTATATAGGTATTTTTTATTAAATACAATATACTCCTCGCCAAGAGAAACCGCTACTCCGTTGCCCATGTAATTCATTATTGTGGAACTATTTTTCCCAAACATAATTATGTTTACATATTTATTAATAAATAGTTACATATTATTCAGTGTGTATAATAATATTTTAATATTCATTAAAAAAATTAATTATTTTATTCATTTAATTATCAAGACTTGTTAATGCTCATATTTAGACATAAAATATAATATAATTTAGGTGCATATACAACATCACGTCATCACACTAATGTTTTACAAATATAACTCACTCTGTATAACATTTGTACAGCGCTTGTGTGTAATTATAATTAAACATATCTAACCGACTATTATAATTATATTTTATCTGAAGCTCAATTCAGAATCGGGTTATTCAAGAAATGATTTATCGTTTCTTTAAAATTCAATACACCCATCAAGAGCATCCCATCCGAGGTGCGAAGAACACTCCGATGAGCAAAGTACACACTTTTTTTAAAACAAGATGTTTAATGTAGCAGTGGACAAACTTCCATTATATAATCAGGACAAAAATGTTTCATACATGTAGTGCAAACTTACGGTCTTTCGGTCTTTTTATCTCTATTAAAATAAAAAAATCAATTTGTTCTCTTATATACTGCTGTGGCTTGTCTTAAGTTGATTTGATATATATTTTGAGCTGAACAAATATATTGATATATTCAGATATGTTTTCAGAAGGTAGGTACAAGGACGCCCGCAGAAATTTTTACAAGGGAGGCCAATATTTTATATAAATATATATATTAGGGTATTCCTTAGTTATAAATGTAATTTTTTTTTTTTTGAAATTTTTTAATAGGGGATGAATTTTCATTTTTAGATTCTGAGTGGAGCAAAAATTTACAATGTTTATTATTATTTTATTTGGAAACACATTTTCATATTGTGAAAGATACCCAAATGTTTCGACCAGCAACTTTTTGAGTCAGAATTTGCTTTAAATGGAACTTTAAAGAGGTAATTTTTTTCTAAATTTAAAAAAAAATCCCAAAATTTAAAAAACCCTTTTAATTTTTCTTTTTTTTTAATTTAAACTAAATGCAAACTTAAATTATAGATTTGAAAAATATTTAGATAAAAGAAAATTTTTGATATGACGTAATTATTTTGTTTCATCAATACTTTTTTCCTATTCTCAGTTACTTTGATAGTGGGATGTAAAATAGGCTGAGTAAAAAACATTATTATTTTTTTTTATAATTATAATAAACTTAATAATTTTTAAGTAAAATTGTTTTGTCCATTCAGAATAGTTTTCTTAAATAAATGATTTTTTTTTTTCATTTAAACATACCCACCAAGTCCTACACGTGGATCAAAGAATACACACAGTGTGAAGTATGCCTTTTTAATTACTCAATTATTATTTCGTCATCTAACAGTTTTGGTCATCTGCTCTTCTATGAACTTAAACAATAAATCTGTGAGAGTCTTTCTTGAGTAGTTAAGATTCCTAATCCGCCAAAGTTTAGAAAATGTACTTTTGCATGAACGATATATTACAAGTTAATAAAAGTAAATAGAATTGTTAGTTATATTATTTGGTATTTGACAATCAATATACATAATATATTGATAAATTGTTTTAGATTGTCCTGATGGTATATCAGGTATATTTGCAAAATTTAACTTTTTTTAAAACAGTTAAGTATTAGGTAAGTAAACAATGAATTCATTAATTGAAAAAAGATAGCTTTTAAAAATATTCATACAAATATTAACCAAAAAAGCGGAATGGGCCATCACTCCTCCCCATTTGTGGGCGCGTTAGGTACTGTATATTACGGACATACTAGTATCCCAATAAGTTTGTATATGATAAATATTTACGTTACAAAAAAATGAAGAATTAAGTATTTAATGTAATTCTTTCGTAACCTTACAACAATCGAATTCCAATTTTAATTGCATACTTGACTTTTTTATTTAAGACAATTTGACATTTTAGTTGGTGTGTAATAATGTTATTTAAGCACATAAAGTATTTAATTTTATATGGTATATCTTACACAAGGGTGGACTGGACAGGAGAGTTGGTGGGAAAATACCCACTTGGTCAGGGCCGTATTTAAGATTTTTCCGCCTCTGGGCAACAATATTTTGTCACCCCTATTCCCAACATAATGTATAAAATTCCAAACAATTACATGTATTTTTAACTACTCGACCTAAAATAATGACGCCCCTCTTAAGTAACAGGGAGGGCTATCGCCCTCCCGAACCACCCCTTAAATACGGCCCTGCACTTGGTGGCTTCCTATTCAAAAGGTCATGGGTTGTGATGTGCAAATAGGACTACAGGCTACCTCCACAGTGTGCAGACGTCAAACTTTCAATCGTTTCTTGTCACATAAAGCTGAATGGAAAGAAAAAAATATAGATATAAATATAGATAAAGATATAGAGGTATATAAAGGTCAAAGATCACAAAAATAACATTTTCTCGTACATTTCATAAAAATTGATCGTATGACAAAAAGTTTCAAGTAAAATGTATAGAGTAAAAAAAATGTATATTAATTTTTGAGATATACGACATGCAAGATGTCCATCTTTGAAAATAAAAATGATATTTTATCAAAAAAATGGTCTTTTGTTAATATCTTAATTTTTATTAGTCGTACAGTAAAAAATTCAATATTGTAAGCCACAGAAGAAATAGTTACATGTTAATCTGTATATTTTTTATTAACAAATTTACGGATTTTAATATAACAACCCATGAAAAATATATAATAGGTAGGTAATGTGAATGCGATAATTTCCTTGGTCTATTATGAAAGACATAAAGAAATTTAAAGAAAAACTAAATAATTAACAGGAAAATTATAGGAGAGCTCACTCCATCACCACCTTTGGCAAAATTATTTTTGTGGTCAACCCCTCCCCCTAAAATTATGTAATATTTTAAAATCAATATTATTTTGTTGTTATCATTATATTAACATATTCGAGACGAACAAAGTACTACATACAAGGCACCTAAAATAATTTATAGAAACGGTAACTTTTCGCTTAATTTTACATATGTTATGAACAGTTTTTACAATTTTTCAAAATAATATATTAACATTGTTGTACTTTGGTCAAGCCAAATGCCAATTATGCCATAAAATAATTTAAATGTTTAATTTTTATTGTATAAAATCTTAATATTCCTATCAATAACAGATAGGTACTCGGTACATACTATGGCGTAATTAGAGCTTGGTCATGGGGGTGATCAATAATTATTATAATATTATAAGAACATTACGAGCATACATTATATAGTTTACCTATACCTATATATATATACACATACACACACACTTACAAGGTGTCCTAGTACGATTTTACAAATTCAATAACTTTTAGATTCAGAACGAAGTGAAGAAGCTTATGTTTTTACAATGATGTTTATTTTTTTCTCATTCTATAAATACTTTTACGTATAGAAATACTTGTCCAAAAGTTTCTATCAGTATCTCAATAGAACCGGAATTGTATCTAGATGGTACTTTAAAGAGGTCGTTTTTCCAATTTCTCAATACTTTTTCCAACAACGGGGAAAAGCTGTCGAAAAATTGACAAAAAACGGCAAAATATGCAATTACCGGAATTTCCGTAAAACAGAAAATTACTTTTTGACTCGTCTAAAATAATGCATCTAGGGACTTGAAATTTTCACCGACCACTAAAAATACTTACGAAAACATTTCATAAAAATTTCAAAAATATTTTATCAATTTTGAGTTAAGTACAGCATTTTGAAAATTTCGGAAATTTCTCATTTTTTGTTAGTTTTAATGTGATAAAATTTTTGATTTTTGATATTAAGACTCTAACATTAAATATGATCTCACTGACATATATATTTAATTGACCTGAAAAAATCTCAAAAATCGTTTGTCAACTTTTTTTTTATACCCGTTTGAAGTTAGAATTTCGACGAAATTCGTTAGTTTTACCAAAAATTACACACTTTCACGTACATAAAATAAAATTGACCAAACCGATTGTTTTGCAATTTGGTGTCTAGATAGAACATTTCATTGCGAATATTTTGGTGCAATAAAATTTCTTACGGACGAATAATAATTAAACATTTTACAAGGGTTTGAATAAAAAAAAGTCGGAGAAAATACAGACAAATATTACAAATATCTGTAGATGGATTATAAATTGTTGCTGAAGGTTGATAATGTTTTATTGCATCTTATGTATTTTCAACGCTGAATAAAATGGTGTAAATTAAAATCCACGTCCAACAATGGTTTTCTAATTATTTTATTCTATTTTGAAAATTCAATATTTTCGTTTTTTATACTAAATACCCAATAATTCAATTATATATATATATATATATATATATATATATATATATATATATATATATATATAATATGTAGTGTGGCGCAGTGGTACAACGTCTGCTATGACCCAACAGTGCCGGGGTTCGATTCTAACCCAGCACTTCGAATTTTTTGAATATTTTTTTTTTATATTTATTAACTTCCTTCATTCAGAATCGTTTTATTGAAGAAATAATTTATCGTTTATTTAAAATTCAATACACCTGTCAAGAGAATCCCACCCGACGTGCAAAGAACACCCCAACGAACGAAGTACACACTTTTTTTTGTTTTGTTATTTAAGTGCATTATTTTAGTCAGATTATTGGCACATTAATTTTCCTTATTATTACGTAATATAATATTATATAAAATTGATCATTTACACAAATAGTGAAATGGACATGGATTCGATAGATAATCAAATCAAACATGATAGATTAATTTTTTATTAAATAATAGTGTCGGTCGATTACTCGACATTTGAAAAAAATTGTTTTGTTTAAT
>JAIPRM010001363.1:0-38815 GCA_025469315.1 Stegophylla sp. TES_Ste_2020
TCCTTCGTTCAGAATCGTTTTACTGAAGAAATGATTTATCGTTTCTTTAAAATTTAATACGCCCGTCAAGAGAATACCACCCGTTGTGCGAAGTACACCCATCGTGCGAAGTATGTCCGGCTTTTTCGATATTCGTTCAACTCGGCAATAAATAAAATAAAAACAGCGTTTGTAGTCTAGTCAAATGTAGAAGCGTGTTGTTTATACCCAATTTACATGCTGACATGTATACTAATTATATGGAAATTGGGCTTTCGGCTGGGGTTATATTGATTCCACCGATTATCGATCACTACTTTCGGTGATATAATACAATAGTCCTACAATAGTCTTTCATCATTATCAAATAATATCAGCTTGATACCATAACAATAAAAATTAATCACAAGACATCATTTTAATTTAAACCAAACATTTTGGAAAAAAATAAAGTTACGTCGATTGTCAAATACGAATATTAATAGAAGGAAATACTAGAATGTTATTATTTAATTTTTTTTAATAAAGTAAAATATGTACTCAATAATTTTAGTCTAGAGTGTTAAGGGAATATTATCGTAATAAATTTTGACGTTTTAGTCATCATCAGGTTACGTACAAAAATATATTTAGATATTTATATAATAGATTTTTTTTCGCAATTATGTTTTGATCTCGACTGATAAATTTGTATTTGTTTTAATTTTTTTATCCAGGAAATGGTCACGTGACGAGCTTTATTAAAACGTTATCGCCTAAAGGTCGGTAATAACGAACAACATGTACAGTTTTACTTATAATATAAGCCTATATGTGTGTATTTACACATCTGAAATTAGTTATATTGCAGTATAAAGAACATGTTATTCCCGGGAGTAGAAATAAATTGTTTTACCGTTAATTATATCATATTTTATACTAGCTATGCGTGCATTATCAAATGCACATAATATACATATTTTTTTTATTTATTTTTTTTTTATTAATTTTAATGAGTTGTAACGCGTACAATTATTGTAACAATATTACGTACATAAAACCAGTTGAGATCGCGGAGGCTGTACGCGGATTTTCACGCGTCTCTATCGTATTTGTATATTCTGGTGTTTCGCACACCCTTAATGACGCACGATGGAAGGACCCTGACGCGTCGGAATCGGCCACTCGGTCAAAAATCCGCCGTCGATTACGACTAAATATTTCGTCGGTCCTCCATAACGACGTAATCCGTGCGAAGGGCGTGCTAGTGACATATGCTCGTCCCTGCGTAGTCGGCACACACACACACACACACACACACACACACACATATATATAATATGTGTGTATAGACGTAGAGATTATCGAATTCACACACACACACACGAACATACATGCACCCAGCTGCAGTCTTCTTTATTATAATACACGCGATGATGGTCGATCGTCGAATGGAAGGGATGTAAGTATATGATGATGGACTAAATATATATATATATGCATACATCCTCTCTCTCTCTCTCTCTTTCTCTTTCTCTCTTTCGCTGACTATATATTTTTTTTTCTCTGTATATACGCTTTATATATAGTTCGCCGTCATCCACAATGGGTGAACGGCGATAATACACACCATATAGCACGCCCTGCAGGGGTAACTTTATCCTCTCGCATCGCGCGCACAACACAATATAATAATATATAGTATACCAATGTATTGTAATAGAGAGAGAGTCGAAACGCCATTTTTATCTGCGCTGACTGACTGACTGGCGGCGGCGGCGACGGCAACAAAAACAGCGGACTGCGCTTATTATTATACACAACGTAACGCGAAAACCTCGACGCGCGCACTTGGGGCTACTAAACCGTTCGACTTCAGCCCGGGGGATTTAGAGGACGGAAGGGCGCCCCTTTTGTAAGCCAGTATATACGTCCGTGTGTGTGCGTGCGCGTGTACCACCATATGCGGACAAATTACGTGATGTTTTCGTGTGGTGAGAATATAAATGATTTAAAAAAAAAAAGAGTTAGCCGCAACGATTAACACGCGATGTGCAGAAGGGATATGAACTATACGTGTATAAATATGATATTATTGTTCGTGGGACAATAACGGTATATCCGATTCCGATCGTTCATCGCGTGTAACTGATAACACATATTATTATTATTGTACAGTGAACAGAAATGTCTTGAAGTGACAAAGAGTATAGTTCTAAAATTTAATATATGACCATAAGGGTACGCCCTTTATTGGGAGAAAAAAAAAGTATTTTGTTTTTTTCGCGTGAGTACACTGTATTTTCCTAATTATTCTTCTAATAATAGGCTCCTTGTTACATAATATAGTCGAAATATTTCTAAAATATAAAATAAGGACGATAGTTCTTGTCTACTCAAATTTCAAAACATTTTGCTAGCTGATTTTATGCATAAAAGTCTCCAAATTTTTCTCTGTCTTTAAAAATATCATTTTAATATTAATATATATTTTTTGAATAAAACTAGAATCAAATAAGCATGGATATAATTAGGATAAAAACATTTTTTTTTTTGAAAGGGGGCTAACATGTTTATTTGAATGATTTAGTCCCCCCAAAGGACATTAACCTTATGCAATTTTTTAAAAAAATTGTGGGACTTAGAGTATTTTTCTTAGATGGCTCAACTCTCTAATTTCGCCTATGCAAACAAGTAGAACTGTTCCTTCTTAATGAACGTCAATTCATCGACTACGTTTGATCTATTTTGGAATATTAACCGAAGGAATAATATTTTCGGTAATACATGTTCGACCAGAAATTTGGACGTTGCCGAAAACAGTCTAATCACCGCTTAAATGCTCTAAACTAATATGAACTGGTCGGAGTATCTATGGAAACCATTTTTTGTGAATAAATTATTAAGAAAGTGTAACTTTTTTGATGATTTAAATAAATTAAAAACTAAAATGTAGTTAAGAACTAGGATATTAGTAATAAAATAGAAATATGTCTTGTATACAGCTCGTGTAAAGTAATAAAATATTTGAGTAAATACTAAATATGTTTATTAATGGAATTTAATAAAATATAATATCGTAAAATGAACTAAAAAAGGAAAAAAATAGCTAAAGTGCAAATAATAATATTTTTAAAATCGTCAAAAAATGTGGCATAAATGTTTCAAAACCGAATATATTGTAATATTATTTATATGCTATGTTAAGAAAGCTACATTTTGTAATCAGCTAAAAAAATTCACTTTTCTACAAATGTATAGTCTTAGTGATAAATCACAACTTTTTAAATGTATTTTGTGATAGGTACCGTACATTTTGGTGTTTGAATTATTATGTCCCTCCCTGATAAAATTTTTGTGGGAGCCTATGTGACGCCACCTCACGATTATCACGCATAAATGAATAATAGTTCATAATTTAAATTTTGTACAGAATAATTATAAATCAATGAAATGGTTGTTATATGTTATTTTTAATAGCTTATCCGAGAAAAATTATTTGAACCGAATACAAATTAGCACTTACTGTGAATGTTTAACTTTATGCAACTCGTGAGATGGGGACATCCCTGTTGAGCGCGTCATTGCTCATCACCAAACGTCATACCAATTACAATATTAACATCGTATTCCTTTGTAGGTATTATTACTTTATAATACACTGTTCAACGTACCATATACTATTATATTCCTGAAGAATTTTTTTTCATTCATATTTTAAAGGAAAACATTGATTTTTATACATCTGATTATATTTTTCTAGCCAATAAATGTTTTTTTGCGATTTCCGTGCAAGCAATACAATTAAGTCTTCATAAACGAGACTCTCGAGGGGCCTAGTTTTGACTTAAACCATACTAAATTTATCTTTACACTATTTTTTACCATTTGGTCTGTTTGTTCCTTCACAAAAAAAAAAAAAAAAAACAACTTATAAATAAGCCAAGTTATATTATTTTATTGGTGTTTTATTCTTCGTAATTGTGTTGAAACTCAAATATCAAACACTGTCAAATTGCGTGCATTCATTTACTTGTTTTAATTTAACACCATTATACACACATCCGCTTATTGCATTTCCATTTTACTTCCAAGTATATTCAATTGTCTTTTAAATTTTAAAATATTTTGTTGACTCCTATATTGGATTTGTTCCAATTTGTGAGACATTTAATATTAAATTTGTAATTTTAGCAATTCTTGCACCTATATACATATAATTTAAAATACAAATCCCTAACAAAATAAAATCTGTCATTATTAAAAATTAATGACGCAAAAATAATTTTTGTTATCGTTAAAAATTTGTGTGTACAGGTGTTTTCTTTTGGGTTTATTTTATTTAAAACTTTTAAAACGTTGAAGAGCAATAATTTTTGTTATTAACATGTTATGCACTAATTCTTTAATTATTAATAAACGAGTGCGTTTATTTTTTCTATACATAAACATCGATTCAACTTGTTTTCTCCTGTGACCTCGGGACGTTCCTGTTTTGAACAATACTTGACATCCCGCGGAGCCATCGTAATTGTTAGTCACCCGCATTCTGCTTTTCGAGTGTAGAGGCACTCAAAAAAACAATAACAGAGAAAAATCTTGTATTTTTACCAGACCGAATTCCGCCGCCGTTCCCACACATCCGGAGTTGTATTTTTATATATTTATTTAAATGAAACCACAACCATTTTAGGTACGTATACGAATAATTATATTTGAGAAAAATATTTCAATCACAGTTTTGAAAAAAATAATAAATAATAATTATAATAATAATAATAATAATAGTATTTATAATATCTATACAATTAGAGGTAATTCGTGATAAATGTGCTCGAAACAATACAATATAATATAATATGTATTCAGGTAGATACTACATTATTCTAATATACAATATAAACATAAAAAAAAAAAAAAATCATTTCAAACCCTGCATCAAGTGTATATAGAAACAGTCAATAAACTTTAGTTTCAACATTATTTTATGTACAACGAGCACTTTGGTAAAACGTCTATATATATATATATATATATATTATATATATATATATACAGTCTTGTTGTAAAATTACAAAATCATTGTAAGCAATAGCAAATCTTGGCCTTGCTAATGATAGTTTGCAAGTGCGGAGCGGTTTGCAGATAGTTGGTATACGTACCGCACACGAATGGTTCGATGGGCGTGTGTCCGATGGTGCGCCGGAAGAACAACTCGACCACCGTGTTTTTCGGCACGGCTCGAATGCGAGGCAGAATGTCGATGAGCTCGTCGAAACGTGCGTCGGGACGAGCCAAGTGCACGTGGTGCACGTGTCGTCTGAGCGCTTCTTTACTTTTCACGGACAGCCCGTCCAAAATTGTTTCCGTTGTCTCGGAACAGCCGCGTCCTTTTACCGATTCTGTGGGGAGGTGCAAAATGCGCGTTTAAAATAGTGTTTACTTCAGTTATAATACTTGTAAGTGTACTGCAGGGATTGGAATTTGTATTGTGGTGCTTTTGGTTTAGATTTTGGGTTTTTGTAAAATAATCGCTTTGCATCGGTCATCAGAATCCGAAAAATTTTCTACGATTTTTGGTTTTTCTGCTTATACTAAACCGGTTTTTGAAAATGTTGGTTTCGGTTACGGGTTAAACCAGGTGGTCGAACGTTTCGTTATTTAAAGTTACCGATTACAATATTTTTTTTTTTTTTACTGGCAAATCAGGTTAGACCGCAAAATAAAAATTATATCGAAAATATGAGCACATAGGCAGAAATAGGGCTCAGTAAGTAAGCTGGGGTCTTAATCCTTCTGGTCTACTATTTCTTATAAATGTTAAGTGCCGAATAATAATCATCATTAACATGGTATGGTGAAATTTATTTTGGAAAATATTATTATTTGAAAAACGTGTAAGTTTGAAATGTATTAAAAATACTATATCAAGAATAAAATGTATCTACTTTTACATACTTTTGCGAGTTACAAAGTTTTCTAAGCACAATATTCAATTTTTATTTAAGATTGAATATTCCAATACACTTAAGTATTTCAGTATTTGTTTAAGAGATTTTCTAGTTTGAAGAAGTTTTTTTAATTTTAGTGGATACTTAGTAAGCAAATAAAAATGTTTGATTGCATTTTTAATTGCAAATTAAGTGAGCAAGCTTTCGTAAAGGTGCAGTTAGAATTAATCAGCCCCTTTCCCTTCAGTAATAACACCAAATTTCCGCATGTGTATCAGCATTATTCATACTAATAAATAGAAATACCTACAAATTCATAAAAATAATGTTTTTCCTATTATGTGGTAACTGTTTAATTTTTATATTGGTCTTTATAACGATTATTAGAACCAAAAGGTTTTGGCTTTGGTTTTCAAAACCACTTTTATAAATTTGTAGTTTCGGTAGTATTTATATGTTTATATGTAAGTTAACATTATGTTCGTGCGATAAATATGTATCTAATAAATAATAATTCTAATATATTAACGGGAATTTACCTGATTTGAGCAATATGATTTCATTCAACAAATACTGTTCGATTGGATCGACTTGCCGGTGTTTGATAGCAACCAATGTGTCCTTGAACAAAGTGGTTTGCTCATCAATATCTAGTGACCCAAAGTTGGATCTGTGTTCTTCGTGCAGAAATGAAATATCAGTTTCCGAAAAATATTGCGCAGCCGTCAAAATAAACAGTTCGTGCCAACTCTCACGGAGCAATTCAAACTTAAAAAAAAAAAAAAAAACGTACACATGAGAAAAAATGTCACGTAATATTTGATAAAATTAATTAGTACCTGGTCTACAAATGGTAAAGTCATCAGAGCTGGAAAACTTTTGACCGTCGAAACCGTAACCAAAATTGAAGCTGCAGTCTCGTAAACCGCTTGCGTGAGGCTCATAGTATTTAAAAATCTCGGCATCACTGACATCTGAGTAGTATTTATAAAATACATAAATTGTTTTGTTACAATGTTATGTGAAATTTCGCCATAAAAGTTATAAAATATAATATATTGTTAACAATTTTAACTGCAAAAATAATTTACCTGTGGTCTGAAAGCTGATAAGTATAAATGTGAATCGGGAGTGTATCTGTTGGGTGGAGTCGAACAAGTGATCGGGCATTCAGGGGACCGTTTTGGCGTTAGATCCAATGGTGGTGAATCACTACTAACTGATGTATTTTTAGAATAACAAAGACCTTGCAACTGTCGACGGACTGTTGATGTTCTAGGACCACGTTCATGTTGAACAGCTATAATGTTTCCGAAATAAAATTAATTGAAACATTGCACCGTATAAAATAAGAATAAAATAAAACGTATTGGAATTTTTGGTTAATTCATCTTACCGTCTTTATTCATTCCCGAAAGCATGCATTTACGAAGTCTGCAAGCTCGGCATTGATTACGATGGGTTTTGTCAACCGGGCACGTGCCTTCTGATTTTGATTTACAAATATACTGTCTATTGCGTCTAATAGATCTCTGAAAAAATATCAAAATTCATATAATGATAGTATTTTAATTCAATTTCGTTCAATTTATTATCTACCAGGTTGAGCTATCATTCATTTTAGAGATGGGTTGTATTTTTTTTGGCTCCTCGATACCTTAGCAGGTACCGATTATCGGAATCGACTATTCTTTTGTAATCATATTATCAATTCAATATTTTATTTATTATTTAGTGATAAACATTAAGGTTAATCGTCGTAATTTGAAAAATTATTAAGACATATTCAATGAAAAATAATTTAAATTGTTAGTTTATTATACTTTTATTTTATTTATTAAATTATTTATGTATAAAACTGTGCAGATAATAATTGTTAATATGATTTGTCAATATTAAATAACATTATAATATAATATATGAATGCAAAATAATAATAAATATGTGAATACAAATAATTAATAAGCACTAAAATTAAAAATATCTAATGTCGACTTTTGAAGTAGGTATTGAAATAAAACGAGTAACAATTATCAAACTCTAAAATCAAAAGTGATGGTATCACTCATCTTTAAATAATTCCTAAATTAAAAGCTACGTTTTTGCGAATTAAATTCAATAGAATGAGTGATCGATCATAATTTATTATGAATATGGTTGATGGTTATTTGAAAGTTGTAATCTGCTATAATAATAATGCAGATCTGTACACACACATACATGCACATAATATATATTATATATTTACCATTTTATTACTATTTTATAGTTAAAAATGGCAATCCGCTAAAATTCCTATAGGTAGACAGAACCAAAATAAGTCTATACACGGAAGTAGATTAACTTTAGTTTCGATTACTCTTCGTACGATTAAATAACAGAAAATAATATACTAAACATAATAAATTTTGCTAACACTACTTACTTTGAAAAATCCCGCACACCCATCACACGCGTATATACCGTAATGTTTGCCCGACGAAAAGTCTTTGCATACTTTACACGGTATGTCATAAAGAATTCGACCTAAAAAAAAAAAATAAATAAATAAAAATAAAAAAAATACTCAAAATTAAAACGTTATCGTTTGCCGTGGGAATTGTACAAATCATCATGGGAACCAAAACAAATGATAATAATGATGACCATCGAATTAATTACGAACCAATTCCTCCTCTTCCCCGTGCGTACCCGAACAACAGATGGACCGTATAATAATATAAAAAAAACAACACGACCGTACGTGACGTAGGTATATTAAATACACCTGACAATTTCCGAAATATTTGCGTCGGTCGAACGGGGGGAGGGGAGTCTATGATCGTTGTTGTTGTTTTGATCTGACGGTTCCGGTATAGCGCCGCTATTTGTCATATGCAGCAGTGCTCCGAATATTATTGTTTAATATACGGAAAGACGCCCGGATACAACAGGTCCGGAAGTCCGCGGCGCGCAACTCTATATACGCCTCCCCGTACACACAGCATATAGGTACGTGACTACGGCCGCCGCCACCGGCCCTCCCTACCGCCCCATTACCATATATCACGTGAAATTACGATCGAGGCAAGTGCATTATTGAAACACACCCTATACAGTATACATACGTATATGCATCAAACAATGGGGCAAACGAGCGTAATTAGTACGCCGCCGCCTGTGTCATCTGTCACTGTGAGCTATTTACCGTATTATATATTATTATTATTATAGAAACGAATTTTTCACGTAATAAATAGACAATAATAATATTATATATATATATATATATATACGCGAATCATCGCAATAATAACTGGAGGTAACTGTGAGAACCGATCGTGTTAGCTGTAGCTATATATATATATATATATATATAGGGTACAGGGACCGATGATGTGCTTTATGGACACATGTTACGAGGATAATTATCATTATTTACACGTATATATGACGTGTATCTAGTATCGTTATTGTTGCTGCTTAGTTTTCCCAGACCATTTGCTTGTACAATTAATTGTACGTTGTCAATTCACACGTTAATAGATATTTATATGTGACGTCTACCTACTAATCAACCTAAAAATACTATTTGATATCCAAAAGAATCTTAGGTGTGCATAATCAATATGCAACTCTCGAGTGTTGCTTTACATGATATTAAATTTAAAAAAAAATAATAATTTTCCACATACCGTGTGAATGAAAAATATAACGGCTTTTAGGAACTATCGCTTCTTTTAAAAATAATTTCTGTGACAAAATCAACAGTTGTTCCAAATTATATTTATAAATTATCCACTTTACGTTATAATCACTTTTTAGTGATAAAGAGAAAAAACTAATTTTTGAAAGAAAACCTCCTTTTATTATTTTTTATTGTTGATAGACATTCGGTAATTATTACTCAACACGAATAATATATTTTTCAACAATAGTGTTTCCCAATCCGGTGGTCTTTAGATTTGCTATAAGTAAACAGTAGAATTTTTTCATTTGTAAAACAATTATTCAAAATTTACAAAACAAATTGTGTTTTTTATAGCGAGATTTAGTATTCGTAGGCAATTTAAAATACGCGATATAGGTGACAGACATTTGAAGGGTTAGATATATCATATTTTTTTATATAAGTACGAGTACATCGTAACCGGTATGACTGTAATGTACAAGATTTGTGTTCGTGATTAATGTACTTAGTACACCAGTACACTACGTCATAAATATAATATTTATATTTAAAATTTTTCTTATTATGCGTTTCAATTGCTAATGTTGATTCTTTATTCGTATTTTCCCTACAAATCTGAATGCAGAACTCAATTTAATAAAATGCCAGTAGGATTATTGACATGTTTTAGATTCTGAGCGGAGCTACTATATAAAACATAATATTTAAGGTTCTCAACAGGGTAAAGATGCTATTTAATTTACCATAGTGTACACTTAATATTTTTGAAAACGATTTTTAGTAGGTACCTACCTCTAGTTAAATGCATCTAAAAGTTTTAATTAGAAAATTTTAAGATAAAAAATTAGCTCTTGCAGATGGAACTTAAAAAAATTAGGTAACAGTGTTGTATGTTATCTACACAATTAATTTTAACTAGGTATTAATTTTAATACATAATGTCGTATAGTGTATAATATCTACAAATACAATTTTTAATTTTTCCATAACAAAGTATTTTTTACTAAAAAAATATTCAATTAAAGAATGTATGTTAATGTAACCAATTATATACCTATCATGTTTGTTTGTATATTAAATCACCGTTTTAATAAAAGAGGATGGTGCAATCCAAAATGGCCGGGAACGCTTAGTTTATAAGTAAGGGGAAGACAAAACGAAGCAAAGCCTCTTCCAGACTGTATTTATGTAATGCTGTATAAAACTACGTTTTACGAAAAACCTATTATTTACCAACGTGGTTTTTCACAGCAAACCGAGGAAATACCTATTTGAATACCGAGCGCGAAGTGTGAGTGGTGTGACATAAGCTTGCGTAGCGAGTGAAGGGAGATTTTCGAAGTGATCAAAGCGAACGGTACTGTCGAGCAAAATAACGTTCAATGTCTTACAAATACTAATTATACACGTCCTGTACTCTAAAACCACGTAATGTAACAAACGCCTAAGGTTACGACATCAAATCACGCGTAGATATCATTTTACATATAGATAGCATACGATATAATAAAAAAAAAAAAACAAGAAAAGCAACCCCAAATTTAAGTAAAAATATGCCACAAATAAGATTTTCATAAAATTATTTTAGTAATTGTTAGTCGTAACTCTAGAACATATTATATTACAATGAACTAGACATATTCATCCTTGATCAACAATAGTATAATGTAGATTAAATAAAATTTTTAAAAAAATTTTACAACTTTATGGATAATATAGAATTTTGGAAATATTAGTTTTTAATTATGAGCTTTACATTTCGAAACACGGCAAAATTGTTCATTCTCACGAATAGTGAAATTGACACAGATTATTCTATTATTAAACTGTTAAAAATACTCAATATAAAAATACTCAAAACTGGCAACTAGTGTTCTGTATAATTAACTAAAACTCTGTTCAAAATCGTTTTAATGGAAAAATGATTTATCGTTACTCTGAAATTCAACACACCCATCAAGAGACCCCTACCGAGGATCGAAGAATATTCATGATGCGAAGTATGACTAGATTTTGTAAAATAAATAATTTTTTACAATACCTAATGAACTCTAAACTGAAATACTATTTTTACACGCAATAATTATAATTTCATAAAACTATAATAGGTTTGATTTTAATATATTTAATTACGATATTAAAACGACCATTAATGTGGTTTTTTCCAGTATATGTTGTACTAATCGATATTTATATTTTACACATAATTTTTGACATGGAGACCACATTGCTTCAGTCATATCATCATTATTTGATATCATAATTTTATGTTAAATCATATCATTACTAATTACAATCCATTTCTACTATCATATTAAAAATAAATGTTCTTCACTTTGTATGGAAATATAATAGAATGCATACATAATTTAAATTGTATTTTTGATTAAAAACACACAGAAAAGTTTTTACTCGGACTGGTTTATAAAATGGTTTGTTAAAACTAATACCATAATATCATTATCATCATTTTGAAAAAGCGTAATAATATACTCATATAATATAATTAATGACATTAATCATAAAATATGACAGACTATTGCCTGATTCGTAGAAGTATAGATATAAACCATAAATTAATTTGAAAAATTGGTTGTATAAAAGTAATGTATAGACAAGAAAGCCGGACATACTTCATACCACGAGTATTCTTCGCACCTCGGATCAGATACTCTTGGTGAGTGTATTGAAACGGTAAATCATTTCTTCAATAATAAGTTTCTGAGTAGTCTGAGAAGTACGTTCATAATATTAAGAATAATAATAGTCATCATTTTCAATACACGCTCTAAGAATATCTGACCCGAGAAGCGAAGAATACCCGTGGCGCAAAATATGTCCCGCTTTTTTTGCTTTTCTTTACTATATTTACTTTACTCTCCCTTACTTTACTTAAATCTACTTTATTTTACTTTAATTATCTATGCTTTGCTTTACTTTACTTTATTATTTTTTCATCCGATAAATAAAGAAAAGGAAAAAAAAGAATGAGAAAAAAAAGTGTTAAAAAAATGTCCAAATCTCAATGTTTGTTTTTATGAAATTAATAAAGAACACTGATTATTATACACATAAAAAAAAATCTTGGTAATTTATAATTAAATATTTTCGTTGTTATTTTGTTGATCAACACATTATGTGCAATAAATTTTGAACGATGATTGCAAACATTTCGGTATTTATAAAATATTACATAGAACAGCAGTGTTTTGTAGACCGCGGACCCTTGATGACATATTTTTAGTAATCGCAGACCAATTGCCAATTTTCTTTCAAATAACTTTTATTTTACAAAATATTTTATGTTATAACAATAAAGATTTTAATACAGTAAACCTCGTTAAGACGCTCTTGTTTAATACACCGATTTTTTCCGGTACCAAGTACTTGAAGTACTTTTTAACATTGAAAAAAAACACTCTCAATAAGCCACCGCATAATTTGTAATCCCGCATAATACGCTTTATTTTCTGGCTTCTTAAACCTTTTAAAATTGAAAAACCCCGATTAATACGATAATTCAGTGATAAGTTGAAACGTTTATCTATTATCGACAGAAGAGAAATTGATATTTTATTATTAATATCGTGATATGATTTAAATTATGAAATTAATAATAATAAAAAAAAATTATAAAAAAAATTAAAAAATATGTTCCTAATAATTTTATTGTATGTATAATTGATGTTATTTTTTATTGATTTTATGTACTTATGTTACTGTGTATAATACATAACAAGTCACACTATGAACATTTTTCTAACTTGTTCTATTTATTATCACGTTTAAAACGCTTCAAGAGCGTAATAGGCGGGATATCGATTTTCCTTTAAAGAGCGTCTCAATGAGGTTTAACTGTACTTATTTTTTAGTGTCTCGGACCTCCGACATGAGGTCATGGGCACCTAGGGGCTCGCGAACCACAATATTTAAGAACCACTGACGTAGAATATATATATATTATCATGTTTACGAAGAAAAGACTTAAACGGTAGCTCAAGACGTTGACTTATCACTGAATCTTGCAGGAACTAAAATTACATTTACAATAATTATAATATGGTATCATATTATGTGCGCAGAACGATATGTAAAATTATCGAGTTTATTTCATATCATAATATCAACAATAATATAATTGCAGGGCGAAATTATTCATTGGATTAATTTAATTACTTGAAAAATGTACAAAAAGTTTCGATAAGATCAAGATATTTCGAGCAATCAACGAAGATAGTAAATAAACAATTAAAAAAACGCTTGAACTTACTGTTAGTTGGTTTAGTAGCAGAGTTGGACAAGTGGTCCGTGAAGTTTTGCATGTTGGCGATAGTCCTTGTTTGGTGCACAGCAAAATATGTAACGCGACACAGGGCGATAAGCCAGAAGAGATTAACGCGAGTCCGTAAAAACCGACGAGACGGACGCACTATAGTCGGAAACGATCGAGATCAAAATGTCAACTCTGGATCCCGATCGCAGAGACACGTCCCTGTGCGACGACAGACACCCTGCCGTTAACGGAACGCTGGGCGTGCCCCGTGCAGTCCGTCCCGTCGTTTCCATTGGTCGGATCGTCGCCACAACCGGTGGTGCGGACACCGCAGTGTGTATACAGTGATCCCCGCCACCGTCGGGGGTGGTTTTCAAAATGTTTTTCGTGCGTTAAAATTTTTTCGTACACCATATAGTCGTGTATATAGTGGCGCGCGCGTGATAAAAGTCATAAAGCAGACAAAAAAAAAAAAAAAAAAAAGAAAAAAATTACGCACACACACACACACACACACACACACACATACAAGCGCGGTGATGGACGTGTTCGTCGAACCGAAAGGGATTTCGGACGAATAATGTACTGGGGCTGGCGGCGGCAGATGATAAAAACACAATAAATATTATAGCGGCGATGTATACATTAGATAAACCCGGGCCTGAGGATAACCAGAAGGCAATTAGTCCTGTGTGTGGAGGTCCCTTTTCGTATATTATGTTGTCCGTTGCAGGGGGACGGGGTGGCGGTGGACGTTTGTATGGAGCGTCTCGATTTTTGCAGTTTGAATACCACATTATTATATTCGATGTACGTGTGTATATTTTACTGTATTATTATAATACACATCATGCGACTCTTTCTTCTTTGGCGCGCACACGGCGATTTTTAAGCCAAAAAACAAACACGAAAGAAAAGAGTTAAATAACGCGGCCGGAGGGCGTCCAAGTGGAGAATAAACAAATATATATATATATATATATATGTATGTGGATATACCAATGTCGATTTAAAAAACATTTTTCACGCACACATATTAATATGTATGTATATACATATTAATATTTTTCGAGCGTATTACTTTTAAATTCTGTGGTACACCGGACACGTGAGCACGGGTTTTTCCTCATACGAATAATAATAATTATAAAATAGATCGTCGATATCGCAATATAATTCAATGAAATACGATGCCTATTTAGTATAAACTAATTATTACGTATTATGTTTGATTATAGGTACGTATGTATAATATTCAGTGGCGGCCTGAAGAATTTAAAGTCACGAGACCATTAAAATTTTTCACTAACCACCACCACCCAAATTAAGTTCTTGTAATAGTGTATATTAAATAGAAATCTTTAATCGAAATGACAATATAGTTGTTATCTATATAATTATTACTTTTATAATTTATTATATTACCTGTATTAAATATTTAACAACCTAATTAGAATAGAACTTGAAGTGTGAGGAACCAATAACAATGTAGGGGGTACCAACCCCAATTAGTTACGAGACCACGGTCTCGTGGAACACTGCATCACGCTGCCACTGATAATATTATATAATTTTTAGACAAAATATAAGCCGTTTACAGTTTGACATGCTATTGTATAAATAACTCGCTCATTTTTTATACGTAAATCGATTTTGTATTTGTACTATTTCATGTTGCAATAAAATCAGGGAATTCCTTAGGACGATTACTATTAAGTGTTTAAAACGCGTATACAATACATATTATAATATACATAATACTGTGAACAGTGTGATCCAAATAAGAAATCTGTATACATATCAAACCTAGCTGTTATATCAAAATTAATGGTATAGTCAGAAATCAAAATGTGAACTTCAGTTACGAGAAGAACCTACTCCAAGGTTGACACTTTAAAGAGCTCGGAAATGTTTACACTTACACTTTTTTAAGATTTTATAAAAATTAAAAATGGCAGTCGGGAATGTCTTGATTAGGTAATTGAGATCATATATAGGACAATGTGTCGATTATAAACTAACAATAGTGCCATTACAACCAATTTCATTGGGACGAAACAATTGTTGTGTTCCAGTCACGACTAGTGGCTCTTCCGTATTGATGAAACCAGTAATTGAAAATGACCAGAAGTGATTACAGCTAGACGTAACTTATTTATTTATTTGACTTTTAATTATTGCTATTAAACTTGAGGTAGCAAAAAAAAAGTAAAAACAATAAATACCACTTCCATAGAATCCTATAATTATAAATACCTAATAGCAGTTTGTGAATATGTGCATTTATTTACTTAAATGTTAACTTACGCAATAAATGTTTAACAAGAAAATATTAAAATTTAAAACCCTAATAAATACACTCTTTTTCCTTAAAAAAATATGTTGTAAAATTTCGAGTTCATTAATAAATGAACAACGCCCAACTAAATTGCGTTCTAAAATATGAAACAGAGCTATATAATTATATTAAAGTTAATTTTTGTCGAGTAATTTTCTAATACTAATTGCTTAAAAACATAAAAGTTTATTTAAATTGAAATCAATATAAATGTAGTTTAATCATCTATAAATGATTAATACCTGAAGATATATGTGTTAAAATCTCATGTGATATGATAAAGATGTCTAAATTTAATTTCTCATAGCTCCCTTTATACCTACCTGTGGGAATTAGAACAGTGTTATTATTAAATTTTTATTTTTAGTCTGGTATAGTAATCTTTCATTCATTGTAACCTTTTCATTTTCCATATGATTGACTCTGAAATAAAATATAACATGATATTTTTCAAAAACATCTCTTACAAATCGATACAGTGGTGTTTTATTATTATTAATTTCTATATAGCTCATCCGACCCATTGTACAAACAGTATAGGTACGTCAGGTACGTCCATACTTGAATAAAGACGGGAGACTCTATGTACTGCAAACCGATCTTTTATGCAAGTTAATCTAATATCGTTTTTATTTGTAATCACTATGAAATCGTTATCATATTTTTTTAGTAAGAATATTAAAAAATAATTCAAGTCATATATAATACCAAATCTCTTTAATAAGGTTACATCTGCTTTAACAATGTACACAATAAATTTAAATAACTATGGAGAGTGTATAGACAGAAATGAATATTATTAATTATTTTACGTGTGATATGGAATAACACAGGATATAAATACATATATGAGAATTGAGAATATGAGTATTTGTAATCATTAAAGATACTCGTGTATAATTTAAAATAAACGATAAATCATTTCTTCAATCAAAAGATTTTGCGTGGAAATTCACTGTAATATACATGATAAATATTAATAGTTTTACATTGAGTATGTTTAACAATTTAATAACATAATACTCCATGTCCATTTAAATATTCGTGAAAATGATCAATTTCGCAGAGTTTTTAAGTTTAAAGCACTAATAATTGAAAAATAAAATAAAGTAAAGCAAAAAAAGTCGGACATACTTTGCACCACGGGTATTCTTCGCTCCTCTGGTCAGATATTCTTGATGAGTGTGTAGAATTGCATTGTGCATAATGCAAGTTTTAATAAAATATGTTTGCAATTCCTAAGCATAAATATGAGATTTTACATAAAAAAAAATAAAAAATAATAAAAAATGATTCAGCTGTTACGAAAAACGTTATTCATTCCACATAAGATGCCTATCATATTGTTAACAAAAGATGGACATTCTCTAAAATGTTGGTATTTCTTTATACTAAATTTGTTGACGAGATGATCTACACGTACCAATAAGTTAAAAAATATTCTACGGCGTAAATATGTATTTAGCAATACAAATAAAAAGAAAATGGTTTAAAATAATATGTGAATTGAAATGTTATCCTTTATTCTCTTCTTCGTTCTAATTATTTTCAAAAAAAAATATATGAATGATAAACGTCTAAGCTGTCAACTACTTTGTGGGTTGAGAACTAGTCAAATCGCAACGGTTGGCAACCGATTTCCACGGTGTCACGTACGAGCCAGAAACGCCTCTTGTATAGTAACGGAGTTGAGAAAAAAAAACCGTCTTTAAAATAATAATAATAAAACCGGATCTCAATTCTCAGTGTCTTCTTAGCGGGTTTTCATGTCGGGAAGACGTTAAAAAAAATTCCTTTAGTGAGATATCACTTTATATCCATAAGTCTTTTTTGTTCGAGGGATAAATGAAGTCCGAGAGCCTCCTTCTTCCTGTCGTTTTATATCTGTCGAAACCTACTGCACAAGGCGTGACCAAATATCGTGTTACTGAAATCCCGACTACCTTCTACTATAAAGAGTTACACAATTCAAACGAATTTCAACGGTTTTCCAATGTTATTTCTCTATTTAAACTGATAATAAGCATCCGGAATTAAATTCTATATTTTATAAGCAATATTGTATAATGATCTTAATGCTATTCTAATATTAAATTTGTACATAATATTATGTACATTGCACACCATTATATATGTAATATACCAAAATTTTAACCCATAGCATTTTATAGAACGTAAAATAATTTGTAAAGAAAATTTCGTACAGCGGTACGGGTCCTATTTGAAAATTCTATTTGAACAAAATGAATATTAATAAACAACCCGTTAATTAATTAAATCTTAAAAATACAGGCATTACTTATTTAAGTTTTCGTGTACAGAAAAATATAATGCATGTAAAAATGTCGATAAATATTAAAATATTATTCAGCTGTTATTTTAACATCTATTTTTTGTCAATTAATCATTAAAGAAATTATTACATGGTACAAATTTGAATTGTATTTTATTAAAGGTACTTTTAATAAAATTACATGAATAGAAATATGATTCGAAAAATAAAATGTAAATTACAGTAAAAATTAAACATTTAAGTAATTCAGTGTATTAATTTATTGATTAGAGTTAAAATTATTTCATATCCAAAAAAAAAAAAAAACTACGAATCTAAAACCGATACACATTTAATCAATTTTTAATTCCACTTTTGAAAATTTGTGATTAATTTAATACCTATATGGTATAAAGTGTATATATAAACACTAAAAAACATAATATTATTAATGTTTATAATATTGTAATATAGTAATGGAAAAACTGATAGGTATTTTTAGTGCAATTTGATGAAAAACAATTAATTGTATGACTGTCATTTAAAAGTTTTGTATGTAAAAAAGTTAAGACTTATATTGAATTTATAAAATGTTATGTTTTAGTGCTATTGTAAAAAATCAGAAAATACAATTTTTAGATAATTATTAAATATATTAGTTCCCATCTTTTAAATCTTGAAATATTAATTATAATTATTAACTAAAAATACATTTGACATAGTAAAACCTATACCTTACCACCTAGTATGAACAAAAATAATTTTTAGTTATGTGATCCTATTTAAAATGTAAATAACAAAGGCGAATTGATTCAAAATATTCTTATATATTTTAGACATTTAAACATTTTAAACCATGTTGAATGTTGACATTATTAACAATATTAACAATTTTTTTCACGTAAATTTATATGATTGCATAAATATTGGTGGGTACATACGAAGAAATTTAAAATTAAAAGCATTTAAAACAAAGTATGAATTCGAAATTTGAATCATCAATGTATTAATTTAAATTCAAATAGTTTACTATGACATATTTTATAATTCAAAAACTATGACTATCTTTATGGAATGAATGTGATTTTGTTTCGAATTAATAGTATTTGCAAATCGCCTAATCACGACGTCGGTTCAAATAGAAACGATAAAAACTCAAGATGTTTAACTGCTATTGTGTTTTGTCTTTTAGCCGTCGGAAACATCGGTACAACACAAGTCTGAAATTGTGGAACCAAACTTGTTTGATTTTTCTATTTTAGCTTTTGTATGTCTGCAACGTACGAATATGACCTGACCGGGTACCTGTCACTGAAAGCAGACGAATTCAAGGAGGGTGTTATTGTTTTTTTTTCTTTTGAAGACAAATAGGGGGATTAAAAAGACTTCCTGCCCGGCGCTATTGTTGATGGAGCCATGGGAAAAAATCTAACGCAAAAGGAGATGCGTCTTGACGGGGCGCCCGTAGGCGTAACACATATGACGTGAATATGACTCTGTTCACTTTTTGCCATTTGCCGGGTCAGATTACAAAAAAATGTCGAACAAGAAAACCAACAAAGCAATCAAAGTGAACGAATACAACTGAGACTGAAAACAATGCCTAAGATCTATATTCCGTTCAATGCATAATTTAGACATAATTTAGATTTATATTTAATGATTAATTAATAGTACCTAATCATTACATACTTGCAGATTTACAAAACCTAACAATATAATTCATCTTGAATAAGATAAAAAAATCTTTTAAATTTCTTATTATTCTTTTAGTTCTTTTGAATACAAAAAAAAAATTATAATAATGAATACTTTCAACAGAATAAAAATATTGTCGATCGGAAATCATTGTTAAATAAATATTATGGTATTTACTCAACTGAATGAGATAGGTAGATAATACTTATTGCTATTAAACTGCATTCACTTTAACAACATATTATAATAAATATTGATTATTATGTGTATATGTATTGCAATATATGATGTAATATTTGGACCTTGTTTTCATATTAATGCAAGTTAATAAGTATATAGTATTATCGTAGTTACCGGACACGTTCACAGTATATATATATATTTGAGTAGGGGTCTGGGGTGTTTTATAACATACATGCATTAAATATTTGAGTAAAAGGTAGGTAATCCTATCGTTTTTCTTACTTCTTTGCCACGATGTAGAGAAGACAAGGTGATACCACTTCCCTATCTTTCTGCACAACAAAATCGATGACATAATGAACAGCATTTTTCATCAGAGTACGCCACCAATCACCTGGGGGCCTATTTGTATTAAGCTTTAATGCGTGTTAACATTTATTTTACATACATATTGTTTATTTTTTTTATTGAATGTATTAAATATTAAAATTAAAAGTTATATGATATTCATATCTTCCAATATTGTATACTAATACAATATATTATTATGAAGCTAGTGAAGTTAGTGTTTTTACAATGATGTTTATTTTTATTTTTTCTTCTTTTTTATAGATTTTGAACAAAGTGAAGAAGCTTATGTTTTAACAATGACGTATATTTTTTTTCTTCTGTGAACACATTTTCGTATAGAAATACTTGTCCAAAAGTTTCGATCAGTAACTTTAAAAATCCAAAATTACACCCAGATGGTACTTTTAAGAGGTCATTTTTCAAATTTTTCAATAATTTTTTTGAAAACGCCGAAAATTTGTCAAATAACTGACAAAAAACGCGCAAAATATGCTAATAAATAACATTATTAAATAACTTTTTATTAGATATACCCTTATCGATAATTATTATTATTATTATTATTATTATTTAGTAATTGGAGCTTTCGCTCAGAATCGTTTTATTGAAGAAATGATTTATCGTTTCTTTAAAAGTAAATACACCCACTACTAAGAGCTTCACACCCGAGCTGTGAAGAATACCCGTCGTGCGAAGCATGTCCGGCTCTTTTATTTTTATAAAATATATTTGATTGTAAAAATTCGAGTTGTGTACAAAAATGTAAAAAAAAGTATTAAATAACGCATTTTAATTTTTCATTGCAGTTCACCAGAACTCGTAAGTTCATGCACTAATAAGCGCATAAACAAGCATGTAATAATGGCTTCAAAATTGGCTAAAAATGCACTAAAATATGCCCTAAAAAAATTCATAATTATGCATTTATATTCACTAAGAATCTAAAAATGAGTAGGTAATTAAAATATGTGCAGTACAAAAATAATCATAAGTGAATTTTTAAATATCTATCCATATTTTTATAAGTTATATTTAATTTCTTATTGGAACATTTGTAACTATCTGCTGTATGGATGTGAATTAATGCATAAGCATAATTATAATAAAATTAATAAATAAAAATATATAATAAAAATACAATAAAGCAAAATTGACGAAAACCTGGGCATTATTGAAAAAGCCGACCCGGGTGAGTTTTTACAGGGTTTTTCCAATAAAACAATACCCGTCGAGTTTTATTGACGATGCGTAACTGGGTGGTTTACCAAATTTTACCAAATTAGTCAACTAAATAAGAATAACCTCTCTAAATCTAGAGACAAATCCGGTTTCAAAAATTTTTAATACCTGAAACTTAATTTTTTTACAACAATTTTTATATTATACTTTTTTCCCCCGTTCTGTAAACACTTTTAAGTAAATTGAAATACTTGTTCAAAAGTTTCGTTCAACAACTTTTTGAATCAGAATTTGGCTTTAAATGGTAATTTAGAAAGGTCATTTTTCGCTATTCGCATTTTTTCAAAAGGTTGACACAGCATCTGACTAACCTAACCTAACTGCTTGAGAAAAAATTTCTTTCGTAATAATAAAATATTTATAATTTTTAAGTAATATTTTCTCGAATAAACAGAAACTCTGCTCAAAATTGTTTTGCTGAAGAAATTATTTATCGAATCATTAAAATTTAACCCTTCTACCAAGTCTTTCGCTACGCGTACAGTCAAGTAGAAAAATTGTTTACATACAAAAGAACAAACAAGCATCGTTGTTACTAGCTTCTTATCTCCGTTTATAATTTTAAATATGACATTTTTACTGTAATTTATCACTTCCATTATTTACCGCAATGATTAAATCATTATTACATAGCTTCACATAAACTTAAAGCATTTATGTTATAAAAATAACCTTCAATTTCATTTAAGAAATCATATTTTTAATCGCTCGACAGAGTTGAATGATCGGAGTGGGTTAAAGAATAAAAAATAAAACGTGTTTTAAGCGTTATGTCCTTTTACAGATTAAATGTATTATTAGTTGCAAAAAATATATCAGTAGCCCAGGTATATTTCGACCTTGAAAATAAGTTGCACTTGAATTTATATTTACGATTTGATTGAACCTGCAAATTTCTACAACAAATTAATTATCAATTTAAAATGTCAACAATAATTTGTGACGTAAAAAAATTAATTTCACTATGTCTTATTGTATACTTATACAACTTAAATACACAACAAGTGTAATAACATTAATAAAGTTTATATACATGTGCATAAGATAAATTATAATAATAGTCTAATATTGATGTTTACAAAGAATTTCTTCTTTGAAGCTCAAACAGTACGTTTAAGAGTAATCTGTAACATATTTTAGATTTTGAATGAAGGGAAGAAGCTAGTGTTTTTACAATTTTACTTTTTTTACATTTTTTTTTTCGTGTGGAAATATTTGTCAAAAAGTTTTAATAAGCAACTTTTTGATTCACAATTATATGGTACTTCTTAAAGGTCAATTTTCGAAACTTCAATAGTTTTCTCAAAATTTGAGAAAAAATACCTCGGAAACTATCTTTTATTAATCCAAACTTCATGAAAATTTAAATATAGATAGAAAATAATATTAGAAAAATTTTTAAGTAAGAAAATATTAAAAATCTAGTTTTTTCAAAAAAAAAAAAAAAAATTGAAGAATTGAGAAATTCAAAAAATGACCTTTTTTAAGTACCAATCAGAGACAAATCCGGTTTCAAAAAATTGCTGATCGAGACTTTTGGACTAGTACATCCATACGAAAAAGTTTTTACAGGAAAAAAAAAAATAAAAAATAAAATAAACATCATTGTTAAAACACTAGCTTCTTCACTTCGTTCAGAATCTAAAAACTGCAATTGAAATGCGAAAAAGGCACTTTTGTTCAGCCACTTATAATTTTGATGTACATTAATCTACTATCACATTATTAGTACGGGTTAGTCACGCATGACATTTCAAAAATTTTAATTAAGCCAGTTTACAAAGTCTTTGTTTGGCGTTTATGACAAATCAGAATAACATAACGTTTTAAGAAAAATTTAAATAGAGATTAAAGCGTCACATACACTTTCTGATTTCTGAAAAAATCAGTCAGATTTCTTTACGCGTTCATACCTAACACGCGTGTATATATTATACATTTATCTTTTATTTTATTTTTTATATATATATATATATATATACGTAAATTCTCGAAATTATATTCATTTCGTTTCCACCGATGACGACGCACGCATTTATACGAATATATATACCTATTCATCCAATAGGTATTGCCCAACGGCAATGACATCCATTGAGGTCGTTGTGACCATCGCGTAGTCAGACACACATAATATAATATTATACATAACATAATATGCCCACCGTGAAAATCGACTTTAATTTCCACGGCGTATTAAAGACGAGAAAAACTGTATCGTAAAAAATGAATATTGTGTACAGCGGGAATACCTCTATACAGGTATAGAGCGTAGATATATACCTCTACTTGTAGCAAAACTAAAGATTTCATCGGAAAACGCATCACCGTTTGAAATTATTTACGTCTTTGTCGACACAACATAATAATATTATGTATAGGTAAATAATATACGTAGATTGTCGATTGAAAATGTCAATGTGTCGAAATTCAGGTCAACAGGACAGATAATTTACAATATTATAAACGCGCGAAAATACAAGTGTGTACGTATATTAGTGTATGCGCAAATAAATCTAGTGTCCTATTACGTGTGAATAGCGATTTCATTATTATGTTATAAAAATATTGTCGAACGTAGATGTTTATTTACAACAAATTTTTATTATGTAGGTACGATGAGATGAGTAGCAAATATTTAGACCGAAAATAGTGTAAAAATCGCTGTATAATAAACTGGTGTTGATGTACCCACCATAATATCGGTCACGTAGTGAGTAGTTACACATTATGTATAATTTATAGCTAGTATAATAAATACTCATATAATACCTTTTTATTCCTCGCCTTCTTCCTCGACTATTTTAAACCCTAGTGCTCGACTTCCGTTCTCTCGAATATTTTATGCAATAACACCATATCTTTCTCTGTAGTTCGTCACGTCTTTTACCTTCCATAATCGTTTGCTTTACGATTTTAACAATTTACTTGTTGTCCTCTCTGTCCTCATAATATATAATACCACCTCGTCAATCTTATCTCTCTCGTCATAGGCGTGGCCAAGTGAAAAACTAAGGGGGCTATAGCCTTCCCCATTGGCTGTTTTTAGTTATTTATATCATATTGTTTTTGTGATTAGGTGTTTAATAAGTTGTAACTTTTTTTTTAAATCTCACATAAGTTATGTTATTTTCACTAATTTATACGTATCATAAGATATTAAATACGACAGATAAAAAAAATGTCGTAAAAGAGAGACATATCTAAAAAAGCCATATTCAATTATTTTGTAGTATTTCACATCATTAATATAAGAACACTCAGTGTGAATAGAATTAAAAACAAAAATATGTAAGCCGAGATATCAGCATCATACACTAAGTTAACATCACAAACAACAGAAATATATAGTGATGTATAAATTTGAAATAGTACTTGCTTATAAATGATTGATATTACTTTTCTATATGTGTAAAATATGGAATCTTAGCCCACCCACAAAATTTCCTGACTAAACACCACCAGAAAAAGCTGGCCTCATACAATGACCTGGTTTGTACGTAACAGATTACCCAAAGTTTACCTCCAATACGAATATTTTAACGGACATATATATATATACCAAAATCATATAAGCCTGATTATAACAAGAAAGTTTTTCACATTTCTGAGTGGAATAAAATAATAATACACGTTATTCGATTTTTTTTTTTTTTAAATGTTTATTATTGCACAAAGCGTAACACTTCAAATATCACGCACATTTAATTCGACAAAAAATTGTATAGGTACATATTATATTAATCTAAAAAAAAATTCAATAAATTGTTATTTTTCCCCACTCGCGGACACATTTAAAAATGTATTCTAATACAGTGATTACGATTAATCATAATATAGAATAACTGCAGCAGTTCATGGAAATGGCACATGCATGCGATTCGAACAAGACGTATAATTACATTATTAGTTTTTTTTTTGTTAAAGGCCAGCTGCAAAACATTGTGGGCAACGACGACGACGAGTAGAATGTGACTAGAAATTTCGTTTAAAATAATAATAATAATAATAAAAAAAAATCAGATGAATTGTTTCGAATCGTGGACCAACATATCGTGTATCGACAACAATACGATCAGTCTCGGTCGTGGATGATCCCCGGGTATCCGGCCGGGCCGCCAAGGAAGTCCGTCCTCTTTTATTTACCGGCGGCGCCTCAGGGCCAGAAACTTGGCCAGCGCTTCGTAGATGACCCGGGGGTTGATGCTGCTGTCGGCCGTGTACCTCACGCCCCTGGTGGTGCCGTCGTGGTGGCTGACCACGCCGTACTCGCCGACGATGAACCCGTCAGGGGTCTCTTCCTCCACCCTGTACTTTCGGTAATGTTTGCCGTCCACCACGTATCCGCTCTTCCGGGTCTCTGCCGGGGCGGCGGCAGACGTGGCGCTGGTGGTGGTGGTGATGACGACATCGGCATCGGTGGAACTCCACGGGGCCATTGTGGTCGGCACCTGTTGTTGCTGCTGTACGCCGTGCACGCGCCCGTCGCTCAGTACGCTCACAGCCTCGTCCACTTCGTAATTCTGTTCCGGTTCCGCGTACACCCGCTCCGGTTCCGCGTACACACGTTCCGGTTCAGCGTACAGCCGCTCCGGTTCTTCGTAGTCCGATTCCGGCAGTTCCTGATGCAGCACCGTCGGGCCCGACGACGGCTCGTCATCGTATTCCGCCGCCGCATAAGATGGTGCAGCTGCCGTCGGCCGTCGGTACAACGCCGCGGCCACGGGCCGCGGTAATCTCTGTCGCTGCTGCTGCTGCTGCCAAGGGTGGCCCACGCAATGCGATATCTGTAAACAATAAAAAAAAAAACACTATTAGCATGAGTATTGAAGACCTGAAGATTATTCGGCTCAGTAGATATTGGTATTATTATCCATCTATATTTAAATTTTCATAAAATTATAAAGGTCGCGGATAATTTAATAACATTGTTAAATACGTCATAATATCATCAATATTATAGTATTGACGAACATGTAAATTTATACAGTTTTTAGATTCAACGATTTAGTTTTAAGTGGAGAAGAACAATTTTTCCCATTATATGGAATAAAAAATTTTGTATGGTTTTAATTGAAAAAAGGTTATTTAACTTGAAAATTACAAATTTCTTACAGTTCTTACTTAAATTGTTTGTAAAAATTAATTTAGCCTACTTTTAAAAAAATTTTAATACGGATAGAAAACCTAACGTACCCTGAGGATTTTTATTTTTTGGTAAAACAAATATACAGAATCAAAAGGTAAACATTTTATTTGAAAAAACTTTCAAAAAACTAAACATTGAAAGTAGTAAAATTTTGTTTAAAAAAATTCTGTCTGTATTACAATACTGTTATTTATTACAATATTGTTGATAATAAAAATCCACGTCTCTGGTGTTTTCAGTTTTGGAGTTAAAAAACGACTAAATTACTAAGAACGATTTCATTAAATTCACTTTTGGCATATTTGATCATTTATGTTCAAATTTAAAAGAACTTTTAGCAAAAATTTGATAATTTCAAAAAATGACGTCAAATGAAGCAAAGTTCCAATATAAAGTGGCTGAACAAAACTTTTGGTAAAACAAAGTATTTACTGAAGAACAATACAAAAAAAAAAAATAAGAAAAAGTAAATATCCTAATGAAAGTTAGATTCCTCAGAATCTAAAATCGAAATTAAAAAAAAAGTATAAATACCTACCTGTAAATAACTGCATTATAGTCAATAGACAACTATACAGACAATAAACAGACAATCTTCAATTTAATAGCTATATGTGATAATCGCTAAAATACTGTAAAATCAAAAAAAAAAAAAAGAGGTGAAAATAATTGTTTATCATGTTGTTTATTCTACAAAATAATCTACATCACAATTTTAAATGTTTAAAATGAAAATTCATGGAATGCATTTGCATACCCTACAAATGACGCCCCTGAATGTAGTATATTAAGATACCTAATTTGACAATATTCGTAATTTTATGTAAAAATTAACAGAGTTATGAGACCACAGGTTAGTTCTTTTCTCAAACAATGTATAAATAACTATCGTTATGTCTATATAAACAATTGGGTTGAATCATTTTAGTACGTAATAATATTCTAATTAAAATAAATTGAAATATTGGAGCATATTTGTTGGTACCTTGAAAACTATCAAAAGTACTGATCTATACTGAAATGAAAGTACATCCTGCAATCATATTAATCATAAACGTAATAAATAATTATAGTACGCTCGGTACGTGATTATATCAACACCATTCAAATTAGATCAACTGATTATGTTAGACAAATAATGTATTTAATTACTGCGGAATTAATTTCTATATAATATCATAAATATATTACATATTATCATACGTGTATGGTTACACTACTGACGGATTAGGTTATTGCTCCTTTTAATTCCATTCATTTTATGATAAATATTATTAAATAAATGACCTAGTTCTCTCATCTTTTAAACTTTTATTCGCGGCGGTCTTAAATATAGCAAATTATATTTAGGTAACGTGATATATATTTTATTTGCGTATGCTTGCAGTTAAATAATGTAATAAACAAAACATTTAAAGTACATAAAAAGTACATTGTACCTACTTATACATCATATTATGATTCATTATCGCATAATTTTAACTGAACATAGGTACGGAATAAAAAAAAAAAAAAATGATTAAATCACTTGATTATTTGAATAAAGCACGATTCCGTACGATCCTTATCAGCATACGGAATCATACACGAAATCGTATTGTTTTTAGGGTCATTTTGACAATCCATTGTTTGTTAAAAATCATACAGAATTGTGTTCCCAAAAATGTAAAACGTACGGAATAGTGCTTTATCGGATTATTTTATGAATGTTTTTGAATTCTGAGTAAAGAATATAGTTTAGTGTTATATGACAATATTTCTATTGTTTAATTCTCATTTGGGATTGAGTTCAAAACCAACAATTCTTGTTGTTGGTCCCGTTGTATCAACGCATTTGTATGTTAATAGGTTATTAAGTTAATAAATGCATCTAAGTAGTCTAGTGCTAATATAAAGCCAGCATCACCGAATCACCTACCGATCAATTATAAAATTATATGATCTCAGACTTTGGTGCCCACTAATAATGTCAACACTTTCTTCGGCCTAAATCCGACACTGATGCGGTCCAAAATCGATTATTCACTGTTGTAGGGAAGTATCTACTCAAGCGCATTTTAATTTTCTTGATGGACGAATCAATGGCATTGTAGTTACCACCTATCAGCTATGATACGACAATGACACACGTGGGTATAAACAAGCATCTTAATAAGCATTGTAGTATAATACACTAAGTACACGTATCTTATAACTATAGGTTTATGTTCGTTTTAAAAGCTTAGATAGGCAATATATATTTATGACGTGTTAACGAAGGAACGCCGTTCAAGTCTATTAATCTGCTATTATCTGAACCCATTATTTTTTATTTGAAAAAAAATCGATTGATCTACGATAATAAAATTACGCAAATCATATCGGATTTGTTAATCGTCTCGTCAATGCGTTTTCGACTAGGTCGTGGGTCACTAACAAACGCACACAAATGCAAAAACACACTCACACACACACACTTGGCGTCCTGCCAAGTACATATTATGTATACTTTGCGGCCTTATTTCGAAAATAAACAACCGGTTGCCGAATACTGATCACTGCAACGACGCCGCCGCTCATAATATGCCTCATGCCCGATAGCTATAGGATACACAGTGCGATATAATACAAGTATTTGTATGTATATATACATATTACATATATAAGAGAACATGTCAAAGAACAAATTCGGACTTATTCGTTACATTATTATTTTTACTATTAGAATTCTATTTAACATTACATTCGTCGATTAATATACGTAAGTATATAGTAAGAGTATACTCTTATAATATATTATAATATATATTATGGCTAATGTCCTAACGGTGGCTATTGTTGATAAAAACCTGGTAATTTTAACATTAACCATAAAACTTGGTTTACATACATCAATAATTTTAGATTCTGAACGAAGTGAAGAAGCTTATGTTTTTACAATGATGCTTATTATTATTATTTTTTTTTGTGAACACTTTTTCGTATGGATCTACTTGTCCAAAAGTCTCGATCAGTAACCGTTTGAAACCTGATTTTTCTCTAGTTATTACTTTAAGGAGGTCATTTTTTGAATTTCTCAATTTTTCGATTTTTTTTTTTTGGAATTTGAAAAATAATTGAGAATTTCGAAAAAAAATAGTAATAGTAATTATCACTGTTAAAATAACTAGCTCCACACAAAATCTTATATTACTCAAGAAATAATTTTGTTTTTATAAAAGTTCAGTACTCTGTGGCCAAACAAAATTTAAACTAAAGAAACGATAATTAGTTATATTAAGCCTTTTGTATGTAATGAATTCAATAGTTGATGCTAGGCAGACTGATTATCAGAATTTTATTAGAATTGATTAGGTAATCTTGATGATATGTTAGATTGGGAATATTATTTTTAGAAAAAATTAGATTGGGAATATTTTTTTGAGAAAAAATACTATGTAAAATGTTAAGTAATATTATATAAAAGTAATAATTTTATTTAGATTTTATGAAATACATTATCCTGATCAAGTTGGCAAATGTCAACATTAGGTTATTCTAGAGACTAACCATTTTTATTTTAAATTTAAATAATAACTTATGTTAGGAATCGGATAATGCTAACATTATCCGGCTAATTTCAACAATAGCCACAGTTTAGACATTAGCCGTAGCATATTATAATATAATACATAATACCTAGCTGGTATACACATAGCCGTGCAGACTCGAACACGAACGCTATACATAATATTATTATGTATACAAAATATCTCGTTTCGAGACAGCCATAATTAAAACCGTTAGTAATTTATGATTCAAAATACACTATAATAATATTGTCACAATGTCTAGGACTCCATCATCAAGCACGTGTTGATGGCCTTGAACAGTAATAGCCGAATGCTCTTTTGCGCTCGCGTACACATAAATAAACGAACCATTTAAAATATTTCGCGGTCAAACACCGCATTTCCCCCACGGCGTTACCGATATATTTTGCGAACGTTATTTTTCATCGGATGTCATTTTTTGCGTGCTGCAGTTCACGTTCTGCAATAGGTACAGCTGAGAAATTTAAGAAGTAGAGAAAAATCAAATGACAAAATTACTATTGATCAATATTTAACATTATCAAATTAAATCTTCAATATTTTATACAATCTATTGAAGTCTCTGAATACACCAAAATGAAGTGATTTTTACCCATTACATGAAAAAAAAAAATTACGTTTTTATTTTAATTATTCATTGCACTTAAATTTTAATATTAAATTTGGATCTTAAATGTAATACAATCCAGTGTTTCCCAACCTGGGAGACGAGCCCCCCTTGGGAAGCACATACTCATTGTTGTAGCTATTACAGACTAACCCCTATAATGTTTAATTTTGATCCATGTACACTGCAGTCGTAATTCATAAATCTTCGCAAGTGCCTACGGTCAGTAATATATTTATTACACGTTGTGCATGAATAAGTTTTGAATTGAGAAGGAACCTATAATATTATTATACAATACGAAGAACAAACTATACATTTACTCAATATTCACGTGTGATAGCGTTTTTACCCAAGAGGGACGTTTACTATATTACAAATATATTAATTTAAAATTGTCGACAAATTATTACGGGCCTTCACTAAAACGTATACCATTATATTATATTTATGCGATATGTAATATTATAAATACTACGTCAATGCAGCCGCAAATTATTTTTGCTCGTTTCGAAATGACAGCACATAATACGCGTACTGTACACATTTTTTTTAATGATCGAATTTTACGTTATTCGTGCAGCTACAATTTATAGTAAATAGTGTTTTAGAACATTATGGACGAGTTAAGAACAAAGTACATTTTTATAGCATTACAATGCATACATATGTGTGAGTGTGTGTATATCAAATTTATTGTATATGCAAGAACGTGAAGAACGTACTTAAAATAAAGCACTATTCATTTTAAACAAATTTTACTGATATATTTATATTACGGAATTAGAAATATGTAATATATTATATATGTGTATATATTTTCACAGATTATTTTTAATTTTTAAAATGCATTTTACAGTTATATTTATAAAAAAACGTGAGTACTTTTTAGTTGTTTTAATTTTTAGTTAGACTTTTCAAATTAAAAACTTTAATAATTGACAGTCATTTTCAACAAATATAATAATAATAATTTATTTATTTGGCTGAAAATAAGATTGAAAATTTCGTATTTTAAACATTTTATCGGATTGGCCTCGCCTACCACTGAGGAAAATATATGGAATAGCTCTCAAAATTAGCTCATAAATGCTACTCTGTTATTGAACTAATGCTATTAAATTTACAATGATAGATAAAAAAGAGAAAAGAAAATTAAAAATTAAATAAATAGAACAACATAAATGAAGGAAAACAAAGACATAAACATTATACAATTTGTATATATTGTCACAATAAATAATATTAAAAAAAATGATGGCAAGAGAGATATAGAGTGTTTTTAAGTAATTGCCTCATTCATCAGAATGCCAGTAATAATTTACTAAATTCGAGAAGTAAGAAAAAAATTAATACTTTTATACAATAATTACATATGCAAGTAATTTCTTAAGGAATTTCTTAAGGTCATGCGTGCACACTGTACAAAGATCCTGATCAAGTATTAAAGTCAATTCAATGCGGAATATATCGATGAAAGCAAATAACGCTGTAATATAACTATAATTTATAGCGGGGGACCTTCTACACGTTCAAGGAACTATTTTTTACCACGACCGCACAATTCAGGGTCCGTCCGCCGAATATTCATCACGCGTCTCGCAGAATTTTATTGCTACGTGAAAATAAATAGTTAAACAATTATTGGTAAAAACCATCTTTGACCAGTAGTAACCTATTAAAGTAGTGCCAATCGTAACGCAATCAAAATATGTTGTTGATGAACTATTTCCCCAGTAACAATTTTCTAGAAACACCCGTAGAATTGTTTCCCCTTCTTTCTGATAATCAAATCGATGTATAATATTTTCCCCTACTATAAAGATAAAAAATAGTAAATTTTTAAAAAATTTTGAGAATAATTTCGAACATAGCTAAAATTCAATAAAATTAGTATTGTGATAATTTGTTAATTCTTTAACACTATAAAAATATCATATGAGCATTTTAATTAATTGATCAATTAAATACAAATTATAGATATATGTATACATTATGTATTCATGAAAATAAAAAGTATATAGCAGTTAATAGTGTAGGTAAAATGTAGAGATTTAATTATTATAAATTTCATTTTTTTTTTTCGATTGAGATAATATAAGTTTTGAACGTTGAAATTAAAAATTAGCACTTCAATAAAATTATTATAATGAAATGTTGTAATTTTTCATGAAATTAACTTATGGAAGCAGCAACTTTCCTATTAAACTGTAAGGTACCGCACTACCGCGTACATACAGTATTATACCGAAATAATTTATTGTTTCAAATTCTGTTAGACCCAAAATTATCAAATTATACAACTATTAAATTTTAAGTGGTGTATATTTTATTTTCTGAAATACAGTGAAATCACCAGATACAGATCTATTTGTAATTTTAAAAAAAGGTCAATTATATTCAGGGTGGCTTTTGTTTTCTCTGTATTGAGGCTATAATCGTTTTTTTTAATACTAAATATATGTTACATTTATATTGCACTCTGTGTCATATATGAAAAACTAAAAAAAAAAACAACATATTATTCAAGCGCTAAAAAGGAGAGATAAAATGAAACACTGTCCAAAAAACAAAAAAGAGTTTGATTTTACTATGTTGTTATTAAATTACACACAATCAAAAAAAAAAAAAAAAAAAATGTAAATTAAAGTCAACCTTTACTCTGACGACAATCAATAGCAACCACTTATAGAAAATGTTAAAAATTATTAATATGGGTAGGAATTAACAATATGGGTAGTAAAATAAATTGAAATATTGTAAAGTTCCATTTCTCCAATCAATTAGTGTTAAAATGCATAGTACATTCAAAATTAATCTTTTTGTTTTTACTTACATAATGTCTTTTAAAAAAAAAATTTATTCAAATAAACACATTTTTAAACTAAATAAGTCAATTTATATAGTTTGAGGCTATAGTTTTTGGAATAAAAACTGTCTACGAACAGTAGGTAATTAAAGTGGCAAGTATGTCCATCGTCGGTTTGAATACATCGATGTGTACATAAAACGCGCATTAAAGTCGCGCGATATGGAACACGTGTATTGCTGAGTGAGTATAATAATAAAATTCGCCCACGTAACCGGATTCCGGAGCAGCTTATGATCGGGTGGTATTGTTATGAGACGACGCGCGAGGCCAAATATGGTGGTGGTGACGGATTTTCGGCGACCAAAATTTTTATTTGTAATAAATTACCTTATAACTTAATGGACACTCGCAAATGAAGAAAAATACAATAAAATAATGCTAATACTCGTCGGAGTGTATTTTTCGATCATGTGAGTATCGTGGGTTTCACATTTAGCGTACCTATCGAAGATGTAGACTTTGAATTTTTTTCTTACGGCAGTTGGTGTTTAGGTTGGATGTTAGACAAAGAATCATACGGGTGGTTTTTTTTTAAATTTCACTTATAAAAAGCGAAAAAGGAAATATTGTCACAAAATGGATGTTTTTAATTCCATGGACACCCTCCTAGACTTCTTCTATCGTTATGACGACAACAAAAATATTATTATTATTATTATTTTATAATAGTACTGACCAAGAGAGTCACGATGTGGACGGCGACGGTGGCGGACAGCGCAGTGCGCATATCTCTCGTCTCTTCACGGTGTCGTCCCGACGTGCCGGCTGCAGCTGTCGTCCGGGCGTTTGCGCATGGTCGGACGTCGCGGGTTACACTGGACGGCGCGACGATGACGGCAGCGGTACACGCGCCAAGTACGCCGGACCGACGATCAGCCGCGGGGCGCGATAGAAAGAGAGAGAGAGAGAAAAGAAACAACAAAACTAAAAAAAAAAAACGGGACGTTACCGGAGCGCACTTGTGACGTCGCTGGCGACGATATTGGCGGTGGTGGTAGTAGTCGCGGTGGAGGTGACGGAGATGTGGTGATGGTGACCGCTACACGGGTGGTGGTAATAGACCGAGACCTTGAGCGATAGAGGTGGACGGCGGCGTGGGGGTGAGACTTTGCCGGCTCGCACGTAATGCTGCTACTATTATTATTATTATTATTATTGGTGAGAAAAATAAAACGAGCGATAAATAATAATAATAATAAACATTTTATTATACATTATAATAATATTATATAAATGTAATGTATTGTAATATACACGAATGCGCGTATTCGTGTATAATGTATGCATTAGCAACCGAATTCCGCGGTCTGGCGCCTCGTCTACCAGAATATTATAACGTCTGCTGTACTCGTATATATTGCCGCTGTTATATACCAAATATATTATAATACGACTTTAAATCGACGCCACGGGCCTTCTATACACACACACACACCATCACAGCAGCATAGTATTACTAATAATAATAATAATACTATAATACTTATAGTACTGCTACTGCACGCGGCTACTGATTATACGTACTACTACTAGATACTACTACCGGGTCACATTCGACGCCTCCCGTAGCGATACGCAATCGGGCGGGTCGCCGCCACTTTGGGTTTTCCGGCAGTGTGGCCGGTGACAGGGGCCAGTCGGCGATCTGCACGGTGACATCTGCACCAGCCGCAGATACGGCCCCGAACGCGTTTTCCTCCTACTCAACGCCGCCACCTTCTCCTCCGCATCTCAAGTACTCCCAGCCGGGGCAACACGCGCAAAGTACGTTTTATTTCACTTGTGTGTGTGTGTGTGTGTACACATATTTTATTAACCGTTGCTCCGGCGGCGGCGGTGGTGGTGCCCGTCGGCGAATTCCGATCGTATTACGCTCTCACTACGACCGCGTATCTCTCTGCTCGTGTATAATATTATGTACTTCGCAGCAGTTGCTGCTGTGACACGACACTGTGGCGCTGACCATATAATAGCATTTCTCTCGAATCTTGACCTCTTGTTTGTCGTGTTTCCAAAACACAAAATCAACCGTCATCTTTTCGACCTTGGCGGCACACTTATACGTGAAGGGCTAAATTCAACGCGGGATGACAAAAAAAAAAAAAACCCACGTAGTCGCCGTTTTCCGTACCACAGTGAATAATTATTATTTTGATAAATCATGTTTGTATGATACACAATAAGAAGGTATTATTGATTTATATTATTATGAGTGCGGTTTAGACGGTTTTCTGTGGAATGCAGAGTTGTAAAATATACCTATAAAATTAATAATTATATATCAGTATTTTTCATCTAGAAAATTGACCAACTATTTGATGTATCTACAGAGTGCCCCACTATGTGTGTTGTAATTTAAAACTACATTAAAACTAAATTTTTTCAAATTAAACGATTTTCACTATTTTTATATGCATGATTTTTTAAATTTTAATATAACTACATAATTAATTAGTAATTAATTAATGTTAATATAATTAATATATTATACCAATTATTTATTTAATTATATAATTTATATTTTATTTATTTAATTATAATTTAATATAATATATACATACAATATTGGTACGTTTACACGTAAGACGGATATTGCGTCGGGTTTGACCTAACTATAGTGTACCACGCATTCAGAACATGCATAGTTATAATTATGTATTTAAATCCTTGTGTAAGGCATTTAACTTTTGTTTTAATTTATCATATAAGTTGATAAAAACCTGCTAATCGTTAAAATAATTTATTTGATCGATTTATTTTAGATGATTTATTAATATATGTTTGTATGCATGTATATATATATACATATATATATATATATATCTTTTTTTTTTTTAGTTAGCAATAGTGATATCAAAAATAATTGTTATAAATTATAAAATAATCGATAAATTTTTGAATAATCTTAATTCTGATGCAGATTCTGAAACGTATCATTAAAAATACAACTGTACGCATCTACATACAGTTTTACTTACCATACATACAATTAAATCTTTTTCTGACCCACGACAGTTGTTAATCTTACCCTTTAGGCGTTTTGCAGAATTATTAATCCCAAGATGCTTCAGGAAAATGGAAAATAATTTGAATAATGATATTCATATAAACATAATTTATTTCAACATAAATAATTGCCTTAATATTTTTGATCATAATATGTATAACAGAACTCTTCTAAACCATTGTTTTTTTTTAGTTGCTCATGTTCTGAGGCTAAAGTTTATGCACGCAACGTCTATAATATAAATATATACGAGTATATTATTTGCCCATGTATATTATTTGTGATCAATAAATTTAATATCAGGAACGCATCCAAATAACATAGGTAATGTATCTGTTATGAGTGCTATGTAATCTATATTTTTATTTAATAAAATCGAGAATGTTGACAATATTAATGAAATATTAAATTTAAAACTTATTATATCTACTTTGTAAAAGATAATGTCCAAAACATATGATTGCGATTATATGCAAATATAAACATTTATGTACAATTCATTAGTCTACACTATATTATGTATGGGTTATACGTATCACTATAGTATACCTATATAAAACCTACTTATTAGGTAACTAATAAGTAATAACTATTCAATAGTTATTTAATATTACATTTTTTTTTCAATTTAAATTAAAAATTCAAAACTGGTACTGATTCTTTTAATTAACCATGACAAAATATGTAAATGTTAATGTAAAATACATTGGTGTATTAAATTAAACGTTTAATGTAACAGGTATTATAAATTATGACGCAGTATTATTAAAACTTCCTTTAAGCTGATAGTTTAAATACCTACATCACGTTTCGTACATGACTCAAATTATTTTATTCAATTATTCAAAATTAATGTTTAAATACAATTAGAATTAGAATGTGAGTCATAGTGGTGCAACTATGAAACTGTGAGACCTAAGGATATGTAAAGGGGTAAGAGGAGAATATGTCCCCAGAAAGTAATTTAAGCCCCTCCCCTCAGCACAAGAGTTAAACGTTATTCATAAAAATAGAACAAATTACAAAATACAATATTAGATTTTATTTTATCAGATATTAGGATGTTAGCAAAGTCACTTTAAAATGATACGTGCGATTCTCGTAGCCATTTTAAATGATCCGTGAACAAATTTTGTCTGAAATATGATGTAATCTACCAATTAATTTTATTAACTTCTAATTTTTAATTTAAAACATTTTATGTTATTATAACAATACTTATGCTTTATTATTCATTGTAAACTATTCTGATATAAAAGATTATATATATTTATTACGTGTGCGACCCGCGAAATTTTCGTGAATCAGAGCCTTCGGCAAAAAGAAAGTTAAATAATTAAAAACCCTGTATTAAAGGTAGGAGACAAAATGACAGTTGCCCTGAGTGAAATATTAAAGGAGGATAGCAATTTTTTGAAGACGAAGCCAAATATGCAATTTTCCGGTCTTTTAGATTCTGAATGAAGTGAAGAAGCTAGTGTTTTTACAATGATGTTTATTTATTTATTTTTTTTCTTTCTGTGTACAACTTTTCGTATAGAAATACTTGTCCAAAAGGTTCGATCAATAACTTTTTGAAACCGGATTTGCCTCTAGATTGTACTTTAAAGAGGTCATTTTTTGAATTTCTCAATTCTTCAATTTTTTTTTTGGAAAAAACTACCCAAAATTTGAC
>JAIPRM010001364.1:0-33081 GCA_025469315.1 Stegophylla sp. TES_Ste_2020
ATGATTTATCGTTTCTTTAAAATTTAATGCGCCCGTCAAGAGAATACCACCCGTCGTGCGAAGTACACCCATCGTGCGAAGTATGTCCGGCTTTTTTTTTTTTTTAGTCTTCATTATTAAGTGTAAGTCATAAATTGCAATTTTACCACTTCTACAAATATCGATTAACGCCACCGGTAACTGCTAAACATGCCAAACAATAAAGCTGTTGTTGTTGTTGAAATCAACGGATGATGATGGTGGTGATGATGATGATGATGATTATTATTATTACTAGTAGTGTTTTCGTCGTTCACATATTCACTGCCACAGACGTCAGCATCAATGACGAGACGCGTGTCTGTGATTTTGTGCTTTATCGTTTCCCGTAAACCCCCCGGTATTTTGTTATATAGTGATGTTTATTATAATATTATCATTTTAACTAAAATCGGGAACCGATTGGTATCTATCGCCGGTTTTAAGTGGTTTCTTTTTTTCCAAACCGGTGGTGCAGCGAGTTTTGCGTCACCGTACGTGTACCTATAGGCTATATTATAATACTCTGACGCAAAACGCATATAGTGTTCATATATATTATTATATTATAATAACGCACAGAAACAACGCCGTTCGACGATTCCGCGAGAATTGAGTTATAACAATTCAAGGCCTGTCGAGAGTGTTTAACTAACGCACGCGATAATGATAGTGACTACGATGGTTCTTTTTTTTAATTTTAAATTATTTCATTATTTTTTTTACTGACCACACGGCTAATCGAATTCTTCCGACAAGCGTTCACTGCCTAATTATATTATCTGTTGCGTGTCTTCATCGATATTCCAAAAAAAATATTATTATTATATTATTCACCCGAATTATTGACAAAAAAATAAATAAATAAATAACAAGCTTTGTCATTTCCATCAGCAGACTTTTAAGCTATAAAAATCTTAATAATTAGAGAAAGGATTTAAACGCAAATGTATATGTGTTACGGACAAAGTGGAAAATTCGGCCAATGTATAATATATAATTGTATAATGCCCGGGCATTGTACACAATGCCCGAAGTACATTGGGCAATGTAAATTGTGAAGTATTTAAAAACGTATTAATAGTTACCTGTTTTATTTAACATGATGCAATAATAATAATAATAAGCGTTCTCGGACTCTGCTTCACTCCGCAAATCAAAAAAAAATGCCGTACTTGACTCAAAATTGATCGAATCTTTTTGTAATTTTTATGACGTGTTCTTGTAGATATTTTTAGTGGTTGGTGAAAATTTTAAGTCCCTAGCTGCATTATTTTGAAAGTTATGTCAAAAAGTAATTTTCAATTTTACGGAAATTTCGGCAATTGCGTATTTTGCCGGTTTTTGTCAATTATTCGACAATTTTTCCCCATTTTTGGAAAAAGTATTGAGAAACTGGAAAAATGACCTCTTTAAAGTACCATCCGAGTACGATTCCGGTTCTATAGAGATACTGATCGAAACTTTCGGACAAGTATTTCTATACGAAAAAGTGTTCACAGAAAGAGAAAAAAAGAAAAAAAAGAAATAAATAAACATCATTGTAGAATCATAAGCTCCTTCACTTCGTTCAGTATCTAAAAATATCCCTAGTTTGTTGTGTAACGTAAGTATATATATCTGTGTATTATGTTTCAAGAACAGCAAGAAAAGGTTATTGTGTAACAAGTTTTTGTTAACGTGGAGAAATTTTTGTTTTTTTAGATACATTTTAAAATACATGACGTATTCCTCGCAACATTAGCACCACTACATCCCTGTATAGTACGTTTCAAATACAGTAATGTGCGTGTATAATGTCAATATAATACGTGCAAAGTGATCAAACTACAAAACGCACGTGACGCGGAGGACGTAGGGGGTATGTACCTATCTTCGTTCACGTAAACACACTCTGATTGTTAAATGTCACCGGCAGTCAATCTCTTTTTCGTCGTACGCATTAAAAGACGTGTATGTGATATACGCACGAAGGATTTACTGTACCTTTATAGGTAGTAATTCCTTCCATTCAGGAACCGGTGTATTTATAGTTCCTTTTCCTCGAATTTATTCGTTGTTTCGTCCATCACTTACTCCCAGCAAAATAATCCATCCACGTGAGTCGCGCTTGCCTTAACAATTTTCTAAACCTTGGATGAAAAAACAAAATAGAAGAGAATTTCAGCTATAGATTATATCTATAGAACAATCCCTTCTTAAAAATATATATATATATATACCACATCGTACCGTGTGAGGCGAACCCACCCGACGACCCTCTCTCAAAAAAAAAAAAAAAAAATCCAAAATTAACTCTACATACAATTCATAGTAAATTAGAGAAAGGATGTTGATGACCTAAAAAAGTACCAAATATGAGGCCGAAAAAATGCTTTAATGATCTAAAAAAAAAAAAAAAATTCTTAAAATACAAATTGAAAAATATGTGTAATCATAAGTGTCCAAACGTATTTAAATTGAGTAAGAAAATTAATTAAAAAATCGACGTGAACATCGAACTTAATGTCGTTATATTGACAAAGAGATTATCGGGTTGATTGAATACAATTTATAAAATATATAACATTCGAGATAAGTGTGTACATCGAGGTATATTCTGTAAAAGCAAAAAATGTTGTATAAGTTGTATGATACAGTGTGAGCACCTAGTATCTATACTAAAAACTCTTCAATAATTTTGATAAAAAATATTTTTAAAAATATAAAATCGTTCCTGAAAGTCTTAACTTTATTGGAAAAATGACCGATAATTATTGACAAAAACTACAAATAATGACTTGTAAAACGAAATAACGACGTAAAAATTTTAAAAAAAATGACGTTAAAAAGCAAAAACAATGCATTTATAACCAAAACGTCTAAAAAATGCAAAATTAAATTTTCATATTTTGAATCATCGGGTAGGCATGAAACGAATTTTTAACTTGGAGAGCATTCATTCGTCATCAACATCCTATCTCTAATAATTATTATACTCTGGCCACGAGTTGGCCATGTCGCGTTGAAAATCCTCGGAGACGTCACTGCAGGACATAATATACACAGGTGCTGCAAATGAATTAACCAGGAGGTGCAGCACGCGTTTTTAATAATATTATAGAAAGGTGCAGTCGAAGGAGGAATGGGCGCAAAAAAAAAAAAAAAAACAAAAAAACGGTTAAAAGTATATAATAATATTATGTTATTATAATATTGTACACTCCGATCACGGTCATAATCACAGTGTTGCGCGCGCACTTCTTAATAATTAATACATTATACACTAGCTGGTACATACATATTATATCACGCAGATACTCTCAGTGTATAATAATAATAATAATAATAATAATAATAATATTCGCTTATGTACGATATTATCATATCTGTATACAATATAATATAATATACTAATAAGCATAATATGCGCGCGCGTACCTGATACTATTGCCAAACGTCGTCGCGCGATTGTTTTATTTTGCGCGTTCCGTGCACGACTCGGCGGCGGCGTCCGTGTACAAATTATTATTATTATTATTGTTGCAACGCTAATAAAATAATAATAATAATAATAGAATAAAATACGATCGATAATAACGATAACAAAAACCTTATTGTGCCTGCGGGTTATTTTATTAAAAGGTAATCCGGAGCCGAAAATGGTTTGCCGCCGAGCACACTCGACGGCGTTTAAAAAGAAAAAAAATAATATTATCATTTTACAGTCTAGGGATGATGGGTTCTCAACAAGGCCGGATTAAGTGCTCGTTGGGCCCCTTTTGATAAAAAATTCTTTGAAAATCCTCACGCTTCGCTCGCAAAAAAAAAAATTTTCTAACTAATTCACAAATTTAACTTAAAAATTATTATCAATGTATATAGTATTTTATACGTCTATAAGAGTATTAATTTGTAGTATAATAAAAGTCAAAACTGCCGCCAAATTAATATAAAATAATAATGCGTGATAATACAAAGTTTAGTGATAAGTTTTAAATTTGTTAACATGTCAACACAAGAAAAATAAAAAAAGGTAATATATTATTATAAAACAAAAACTATTTTATCAAATACATTTTTTTCTTGCTTTACTTGAAACCATCTCCCTTAGTACTTCATTTACGCTAAGTTTAACTTAAAATCACGAAAAAATGTGATTCAGTCTAAAACTGTATGGGCCCCTGTCATCACTTTGATACTTGGGCTGGGTCCGGGGCTACAGCCCCGGCTAGACCCCCCCCCTTAATTCAGCTATGGTTCTCAAACTCTTCGACCCCTCGAACATCTCGAACAGTTCGAATAGTTCTAGTTAAGTGTATGTTAGAATGTTCGAGCGGTTTAATCGGAAATTTTTTTTTTTCTGAAATTTTTATTACTTTTACTTGTTTTCAAAATGTTTTTATTTAAAAGTTTAACAATTGGAACTACTTAAAAGTATTGAAGCATTTAAACTTTTAAACATTTACACTTAAAATTTTACTACTATTATATTTTTCCTTTTCAAATTGAATTACAGACAAATTCTCAAATGTTTTAATATTTTTTTAAAGTTCAAAAGTAGTTCGAATAAAATTCAGATTCGAGTTCGAGTTCGAGTTCGAAAAAATTAATGTTCGACCCATCCCTATTTTATACTTGTCAGTGGCGTGTATTTACAAAGGAGACAATCGTCCCCTCCCCTAATCTATTTTAACCTCTTTTTTTTCTATTGCTTTTTAAATTTATAAAAACAAAAAAATTTAAAGCCACACATATCACGTGGTGAGTCACGTGCCCACTGCCTATGCATCTCACAAAAGCGAATAGAGATATCTATCTGCTGACGGTGTAATTATTCTTGCACGTTTTATTATTTTTCAAAGTAATATTAGTAATCACTAATCACCACTGAAAATATTAAACAGAAAAATAATTCGAATTTATCTTCTCAATATTCCTATAGGTGAAATGCGAATGACTGCTAATATTTCTTATTTGTGTAGATACTTAGGTCTTAGGACAGAGTGCTCGAAGGGGAAAAATTATTTTAAACTGTATTATCGTTCAAATAAATACTTCATCCTTCACTTAAGCATAGATTTATAAATTTATAATAGTAATAACAATTATAATAAAAAATAAAAACCATTTATATGTAAATAATACTATGTATGTAGACCTATATAATGAAATAAATTTGTATAAGATCCCAGGAATATTATCCATTCCCAATCCATTAACAAATAATAGATTGGTGGTTGGAGGTTTGATTTTAATTGACTATATTTTATTAAATGACACTGCAAATTTTGCAAAATACAGATTTGTCTTAAAAAACACGTCATTAATATTTAACAGAGTGTACTTACAATGATGATATTCATTTATAAAATTCTGTCGTTTATACCCCCGCCCCAGGTAAATTATTTATGAGCGCCTTCGTACCAAGATGTACAATTAAAAATTAATTAGTCGAAAAAAAAAAATTGAAATTATTGGTTAAAAACAAATTTATAAGCTTTGGAATATTGTATTTACGCTTTTTACCGAGTCTTTCGGAGGGGGTCAAATTAAACGACCGGGACTTAAATTTCAAGCAGATGTACAGGGACGAATGTCAACCACAAGCTAAATTAAAACTCTGGACGGTCACTTTGCCATCATTTTATTCCGGTCAGATTCGATAAATCGATAATTATTGTAGGGTACGATCGAAGAACGTGCCACTCAACAACAATCCATAAATCGTACAGCACGAACAAATATGTGTATAATTTATGGTATTCAAAATTTTTAATTAAGCGTATTCATTATTATGACGTGTGGTTTGAATCTTAAAATACGTTTGTAGAATAATAATTCATAGCGCCTTACGCCGTATATTAATTATTGCGGTCGGTCGGCTGCGTATATGAATTAAATCTCAAACCTAATAAAGCACATTACTCAGTCCCGGAAAAAAAAAAATGACTGTAACAGTTAAATGCCTGCTATTGGCGTTATATATAGATAACTATAAAATACATCACACATTTTTATTTATTTATAAATCGACATTTTCCGTCCCATTCATACCTTAACTAAAATCATATGCAAATAAAATTGATTAAATCTTTTACAAATTTAAATAAATAAATCTTTTATAAATAAATTTACAAAAGACTTAGGACTCGGTACACTTTAATATTTCGAGTAGATATGGTTAAAAATGTTGAATTTATTTTTTTTAATCGAGCTACGATGTAAGACTCTTAAGTCACACAAGTATAATATTATTGAAATAAAACAAAATGTGAGTTAAACCAAAATAGATATTAGATTAAAATTAAATTTATAAAAATATTAAAACTGTGTATACTTAGTATATAGGAAAACATCGCCTTATACTGTACGCCCGTTTAACGTATTATAGCACAATGTTGATTCACTCTTTTCTGGAACCCAAGTTTCGCGATTTCTCGTTTAAACGATTTCATTCAGTTTAGATCAAAAATAAAATTTATTATTATAATATATTATACCAGGGGCGTAGCCAGGAGGGTGGCTGAAGGGCTGAAGCCCCTCCCGAAAATTCAGGATATCTTAAATTATTATCTAATTAGTTATAAATAATATAAAATATGGGATATGGTAGGTAGCTGGTAGTTGTTGAAAAAAGTAATAAGTGATAAGATCAGAAGGGATAAAAAACGTTTGATGAAAACAAGACAAGGACACAAAAAAAGGGAGGGGTCATATATTTTTATCATTTCCTTTAGAAAGAAAATCAATTTTTGATAACGGGAAGGGGGAAGGCGATTGTCCTTGTATCCTTCACTATTATCTTGAATCATAGGCGCAATTAAGGAGGACTTAGGAGGTTTAGCTACCCTTAAAAAATCACTCAGATCCTCCCCCCCTCTATATTTTTTGAAAATTGCTGAAGGTTGACATATTTAAAGATGTTAATTGTTAAGCCTTTGGAGGACTAAATCAATCAAATAAACATGTTAGCCCCTATAAAATTAATCCTAATTGCACTAATGTATTCAACTGATCAGCTCTCCTCGAAAAAAATTCCTGGTTACGCCACTGTATTATACATTAAGTTACATCGAAATCATTCAAATTGTAATTTGGGCCTAGTAGCAGACATTAATAGTAAGCCGTTTTTTTTTTTTTTTATGCACACCACGCCAGCACCCCCCCCCCTCCCACACTGGTACTGAAAGTATCAGTCACATTTTGGGTACCCTAATTTGTTAATGCGAGAGCATAATATATATGGAGCTCAGTTAGAATGGTTGGAATCGATATACATACACAGTGAGATTGTATACGAGTAGTAGGTGTGTACAGGTGTACTTTCGTACAACTGTAGAAAAAGATAAAATCAATTAATGGTAACAACGGTTCTCTTTAATGACTGGTTAAATGAAATAAATGAAACACGATAAAATAAACAACAGTACAACATTATTGACAGCAACACAAAACAATTTATAATGGCACATGTTGGGCAAATATAAAACAACATTAGTGATAAATGATAATCAATAAAATATTAATGCATTTATGTAGAATAAAAAGTGATGAATTTAAAATAATAAAAATTATTTTTACTTTTTTTTTTTTTTTTACCATCTTAAATTTTTATTTACACATTCAGGTAAAAATAAATAAGTGTATAATAATATTATAATGATTTTTTTAGACTTTAAATATACACGTATTAATCGACACACATTATTTCATATTGAATGATTAAATAATAATTTGACCTTTTGATTCGATTTTCACAATAATTACATATTTTACGATAACAACAATATTATTATAACATCAATTAATATCTCGTGTGTGGTGTATAATATGTGTGCGTGTGTGTGTATAACCGACAATATTGATGGTGACCGTGAAAAGTATAATTAATTAATTAATTAATACAATAAGTCTTCGACCGTTTCTAAATTAAATAACTGATGAACTCGTTACAAAGATATTACGTTAAATTACATTTATTTGTATAAATATTTTGGCGACGAAATCAATTTTGTTTCGCAATATTGCTTAAAACGGAATAATTCTCATCTATCTCGAAAACAAAACGTGTTACTTGTGTATTTTAATTTGTGTTCTCAAAATAAAATTATTTTCTATCCGAGCGCACGTGAAATGGCACTCTTTTCCGCGAACGTGACGTGCTTGAAAAAAATAACAAAAAAACCGTCATTATTGATACTATAATACATACTGACATTTTGTTATCAATCAAAAAATGCCATTTTCTTTTACTCACATCGTTCTTGTCAACACGTCGCATGAAAGGGCGGTCTTCAGGACTATTTCCTGACCTATTTATTTTTTATTCGATCGCCACCCCCCCATTGTACACATATAAACCATAGGGTATATATTTAAGATAATCGGCACCCTGCCCACACGGTGGAGACATTAAGTACGTCGTATCAGAAGAATTTTGGATCGATTTCCAATGCCACAAAACAGCCAATTCCATTTTATTGGCATATAAATAGATACCAATTACTTTTAGAAAAAAGATAAGTAAAGTAAAGTAAAATAAAAAGTAAATTTAAGTACCTAAAGTAAAAGTAAAGTATACACAGGGGTAGACCCAGGAGTGGGTTGGGGGGTCAGCTGACCCACAGTATTCTTTTTAACTAATGTGGCCCCTATTTTACAAAATGAATGCCAATTAAATTATGTGAACTTATAAAAAGATCAAATAATTTAAGTAAATGCGTAAAAAATCAAAATACGTGGTAAATATAATTTGGAATAAATTATCGAGTCAGTTGACGACAATTTTAAGTCATGTACATATTTTAGATTTTCAACAAATCGAAAAAGCTAGTGTTTTTACAATGATATTTATTTTTTTCTTCTGTAAACACTTTATCGTATGGAAATACATGTCCAAAAGTCTCGATCAATGAATTTTTGAAACCAAATTTTTTTTTTCTAGTTGGTCCTTTAAAAGTAGTTATTTTTGATTTTTTCAATTCTTCAATTAGAAGATTCTGAACGAAAAAAGTTATAATAATATAAATAACAATAACAGTTGTCATTTTCAACACACCCGCCAAGAGTATCTGACCCGAAAAGCAAACATGGTGTGAAGTATGTTCAGTTTTCTTGTTTATACTTTACTTTACTATTTTTTTTTGTCTAATAAATAAAGAAAAGAGGGAAAAAATTAATGAGAAAAAAAGTGTTAGAAAAAATATCCTAAATTTTTTCTACACATTTTCAAAATTTTCGTGAGCTAAAATATTTCTCATATTATTGTCTATATATATATATATATATATATATATTTAAATTTTCATAAAGTTTGAATAAAAAAAGATAATTTTTGAGTTTTTTTTTTTTTGTCAAATTTTGGGTTGTTTCTTCCAAATTTTGAAAAAACAATTGAGAATTTCGAAAAATGACTTGTTTATAGTACTATCTAGAAGCAAATACGGTTTCAAAAAGTTGCTGAAAAAAAAAAGAGTAAAAAGTATTTTAAAGAATTACAAAAAGAATGGTGATTCAGCACAACAATAGTTTATTTAATTTATTTTTTTTTGTTTTTAGTTATCAAGAAATATACCATATATTTTCTGCAACACTAAAAGATTTATCAATAATTTGATATTTGTTAAATTCACTTGCACCTTCTAGCTAAATTATGTTCACTTATATCTTTCAGGCATATCGAGTAGAAACTCTGTTGAAACAAAAATGTTTATAAAAGATTTATTCTACTGCTAACAAAAAAGTAATAATAATAATAGTAAGAAAATTAATTATATTAGTAAGAAAACAAAAATATACCTCCGGCTAAAAGACGTATGCCCCCGGAGAATAATTGTGAAATTATTCTGGTTCGCATAAAACAATATTTGATCATATCCGAATCGACTGCTTTCTAATAAAAATAAAATAAGAAATTCTCATTGTTTGATTTCAATAATATTATACTGTTTACGCTTTAAGCGCTGCTTTATTTAACATACAATAATAATAATTACTATGAACTACAAAATCACCTGTGCCATTAATGTATTTATTAAATTTTTGATATTTGGACATAAACTTTTATGATTTACTTTTCTACTCTAGCATTCACACTCATAAAACGGGAATTATTTACTTTTATTCGAAAAATATGGAAAAAAGTTCTTGTTAAAAGATTAGAGAAAAAATGTGTGTTGTGTGTACTTATTTAAATATAAGTGTTTAAATGATAATTAAACATTATGTCTGATATTATAAAAAGCCGGACATACTTCGCACCATGGGTATTCTTCGCTCCTCGGGTCAAATACTCTTGGTGGATGTGCTGAATTATAAAGATACAGTTAATAATTTCTACAACAGTATGATTTTGAGCGAAATATATTAATAACATAATGAACAGAAAACAGTGTCGTCATTTTCAATACACCCACCAATCTAGTGTCTGACCCAAGGTGTTTGATGTGATTGTAATTTTCAACATTATTAATATTTTATTACATTAATCCTATAGATATGACAATATAATATGAAGAAAAAAAATTATGAAAATTAATAATAACATTTAATTATTGCTTAATACGAGTTTTTTTCGTTTTTTTGATATGTTACATTTTATGTCTATTTAATAGTCCTAGCATTGAAAGAATACTTCAAATATAACAAGCCGGACACAATTCACACCATGGGCATTCTAAGTATTTTCAATATTATTATCTATCTATATTGAAAATTTTTATAAAATTTGGATTTAAAAAAAAAAAATCATCATTTGTAAAAGCACTAGATTCTTCGCTCCACTCAAAATTTAATAATTGATGAACATTCTAATTTAAAATCAATTAAGCATATTATTATTATTATTTTAATGCTAAAATATAGGTATTATTTGAATATTATTAGCATTCTGATGTAATTATTTACTTTTCACTTGGTAAAACTACATTAAGGAAGAAACTTTAAATTCTTTCTTTTAGCCATTTTATTTTCAAATATCTATAAAATAAATATTATTATTGAAAATAATATTATTTCTCAAACTCAAAGTCCCCTGAAAATTTTTGGCCACAGGCCTTCAGAAAGCTACATAAATTGTTTGAAAATTATTATAAAAAACCGTTCAATAGTATTCTAGAGTTCTGTACTATCTTTGTCAATGTAGTAAAAGGTTTTTTAAATATATTAAAACTTCTTCAAAATGTTAACAAAACTTCCCGTTACAACTGCGTTGTGATCGTCATTTTCAACTCCTCACAAAAGGTTAATCTCCGGAGTGAGACCAAACAGGTAAAATCAAATGGCTTAGTCGTTTTAATTATTCATAACGTAATACGCTTATCCACAGACAGTCTTGTGTGAACTAACTAGAAAAACTAGAAATCTGAATTAATTTAATTGCACGTTTTATTATTATTTTATTTTGTATTTCATATTAGATATTATGGTTTGTATTTTATAAATTGAAAATTAAAATTTTTATTTCAATATTATTTTTAAATAAAGCGGAGCTTCGATTGATTTTAAATAACGATTACTAATTGTCAGAATTATGTCGATAATGAATTATAATTATAATAGTTCGTCTGTAATAACTGATAAGGTATTGTTGACATTTTCAAGATTTAATCAATATTGTACTTGTGGAATGGATGATAACAGAATAATCTGTCCTGAAAAGTATTGAATGTCACCATATTTTGAAATTCAAAGCTCCTTATGATTTGAAAATTTGGTATAAATGATTTTTATAAAAGTTGAATTATGTAATGAGTAAAAACCGGTATACGATTTCCCGCCCTAAAAACAATGAATTAAATGTTACGTAATAATAAGGAAAAAAAACGTGTCATTATATTTGGTGTAGAAGAACACATGAAAAATCTTTTGGTAAAAGAACATTTTTGTTGGATTGAGAATCATAAATGTTTTCTGGGGTTTTGATTTAAAAAATAATATTATATTTTACGCAAAAATGACAATATTCGTGCAAATTCTAACTTTTAAAACGGTTATAAAAACAAAAGTTACTTACATTTTTTCGCGTGCGATAGGCTGTACCCCCACCTTCGGAATTTGTAAAAAAAAATATATAAATATTTAGGAAGTAATTCACATGAATTTAAAAGACTGACATAAAAAACTCAAAATAACATGTTAATCTTTCAAATGTTATCTGACCGTTTTTGTTTATCCATGAGATTATTAGTCGACTAACACTAGCTGTATATAGTTTTTAATTAACAATATTATATGTTAATATGAATTTTCGTGTGTACGATAGGCGTGTTAATAAATTATAGTAATAATAATAAAGTTAATATAATGTACGAATGGCCCCGTTGTTAGTGTTTATGTTCAATTCTTCGAAACTGATAATAATTACTGTTGTGTATTATGTTGAAGCACCGTTCAGAATCGTATTGATTGAAGAAATGATTTATCGTTTCTTTAAAATTCAATATACACCCGTCAAGAGTGTCCCACCCGACGAGCGAAGTACACACTTTTTTTTTATTTATAATAATTATTATTGTTTTTTATTTCTTTTTCCTATATTATAATTTATTTCTTTTTCCTACATTATAATGTATCAATATTGTTGTTTCCCGCGCTGCAACAAATTCTCGCGCGTCACAAAACAACAATAAAACAATAATTATTAATATATATATATATATATATAAAATAAATACGCCAAGGTTACGAACAATCGCGCGCTGAAGTGTTTGTGTGTATGACCACAAGATACACAACAATATTGTGTGTGTATTGTCCATTTACGTTATTGACTGGCAACAGGTAGGTATGGCTAGCTGCTTATGCGAGCCAATATAAACAGATTATTATCGTACAGATGTGGCCAACATGAACATGTTCGCTGGATAAATGAAATCGTATCAAGAGCCAAAAAAAAAATTTTTTTAAATTTTTTTTTTTTTTTTAGTGTACCTATGTTATTGAAAACGGATGTCCAGTTCGGAATCTCAATGCAACAGTTAATCGGAATAGAATTAAAATTATTTATAATTTTAGTCTAAAAAGTATGCGAAAAAAACTCTGGAATTTACTCAAGAACTATCCCTATTTTGAAAAACTCAAACATCCAATAACTGCAGTACTCATATTGCGCACATAATTTAAAATCGATTTTTGAAAAGACATTTTCTTGTGAATTCGACGATGGAAATAACCAAATCCAAAAATATCGTTCAAATTTAAATTATTTTAACTGAAAATAATCACAAAGAATAACTCTGAGTCGATAATATTTTAATATAACCAAATCAGAACTTGGTGGAAATAAAATATGTATAAATAAAAATACATCAACTCGACAATAACGCGTGTATTTTAGAATTACATACTAAAACAGTTCAATGTCAATACAAATTCAAACTTTATACACTTAAAGCCATATAGTTTAAAATTTGAAATTGTTTGATGAACGAAAAAAATTCCATATTATCAAATAATTGTTTTTGTAGAACGCTGTCAAAGAATTTTTTTCGTGTTCATCATTTTTTATTTATTTATTTTTTTTTTTTTTGTTAAATAAATATTGATGAACAAACTATTATAACCAGTGAAGTGTTCAGGATAATGTAATATAATAACAGAACACCTACAAATCCTTAAGGAGGAATTGACTCAAATTTACTTTTCACAATATGGTATATCAAACATTTTAATGCTGTGGAGAAATCAATTCGAAATCGTTTTACTGTCGAAGTAAAGAATGCTCCTTTTCGAAACGGCATTTCAACGAATTTGCTTGGTAACGCGAAACTCAAAACAATTTTGGTACCTGAGATATAGGACTATAGGAGTACCAGATGACAATTTAATATGGATTCTGTTACAAGACTAGAAAAATTATTTTTAGATAATATTGGTTTTTAATTTTGAAAAAAAAAAATTGTTTTATTAATATTTTTTTTTTTTGTTTTAGATTCTGAACGAAGTGGAATTTTTTTGTTTTTTTGTGAGGTGTAATTTGTATTATTATATTATAATAATACTATTATGATGTAATATAATGTTAAGTTTAAGGTCCATAGTAGTATTCAAGCTGTTTTGTTTACATCATTCAATCAAATCACGGTATATGGTTAGGTTAGGTTAGGTTAGGTTAGGTAACCTAACCGTGGGATTGATATACTGATGGTAGCAGTTAAATGAGTAGGCTTAGACGTCTAGAGAGTTAAGCACAACCATTTTCTTCAAATATATTATAAATTATCAAAGTTTTCAATATTTGGTATTTTATATTTAATCTATATATTATATTGTTGGTAGATATTCTATATAAGTATGCTTACCTCAATATTGATTTATACTTAATTTAATCTGAGTTTCATATAAGTGCACGGACGGGTAGGAGAATATCCACATTTGAAAATAATTAACGGGAGGGGGGGGGGTAGTGGGTGGAGGGATGGCGGATGAAAATCAATCCAACGACTATTGTGCACAGTTGGGGTTAACACGGATGGTAAACGGATGCAGGTCGTTGACGAAATATGCAAATAACATTATTAATATTAATTAAATTTCCATTGACGTCACGTTATATAAAAACGGATTTATTTTATGCGGAGAAGGGTTGTCTTATGGCGGAGTCGTTACCACACTTAATTGTGACATCTAATTAAATACAGTGACGCAGGTACACCGGTGGTTAGGTGCTCTACTTAAGGAATAATAAAATTGAGATAGATGACCGTTCGGCAAGACATTTTTTTTTTCTAAGTGCATAATTTATGATTGAATTTTTTTTTTAAAAATACCGCAACGGAGTAAAACATAAATAAATTTATCATCAACTAGGCGCAATATGACGACTGTCGCGTACACATGTAGCATCATTCAAATTTTACACTTCACAAAAACGAGAATATAATAACATAATCACATACTAACCTAACCTTACGACACACAACGCGCGCGAGTTTATTACATGACGTAGTGTGTGGTAGGTACATCGCTTTGACTGGCCCATATTTCAATTTCGGTTAATCGTTTGAGTTTCGAAACTCGCACATAATATAATAATATTATATAGGTATTATGTACGATTAATAAATATACAGTTGTAATTTTAAATGTGGTCTGTCGCGGACCGAGGATTTTAATTTCAATAATCATCAGTCATCGCGCATAACGAGAAGGAATACCTTCGCGGCCGGGCGTATCCCCCCACCCCCCCCCGTACACACCTATAAAATGTATGTATGTATATTATAATGCTAACACACACACACAACGATAATGAGTCGTGCCGACACTCGGGGATACTGCACGTCGCACGTATCAACTGAGGAATGGGAAAAACAATCCTCTTGAGCTCGCGGAGTAATGACCATAGTGATTGTAATTATTTTACATAGCACCTTTTTTTTTTTTTTTTTTGAAACCGCGTTTTTTAATCAGCGCATTTTCTAAAAAAACAATATCGAATTCGACAGTCGAAAGAGACAATCAAATGATCGGCCATCTTAATATCCCAATGAAGAATTCAATATTGGAAGTTATAATGAAAAAAATATCTAAAATATTACATACTTGTAACTTGTAACAACAATAGAAGTTGTAACTTCCAAAAAAGTTAGTCGAGCTATACAAGGATAAAATATTTAGGACTTATTAATTTTAAATTGTCACCTTTGATGGAACCTACATGTTAGTTACTTAATATAATTAGACACCGATCATTAATGTTTAGTTTACGTATATGGTAAAAAAAAAAAAAAATGATCTCCCCTTTTGTTTTAAGAATAGTTTTTCATTTTTCCCTTTATCAATCAATTATTCAATAATATGGTTTAGTAATTTGGGGTGATGCTTATGAAAATTCCCAACACCATAATATTATAGTTTTATATAGTTATATTATAGTGCGAAATATGTCCAGGTTTTTTGTTTGTGCCCCTCCCATTAGACGTATTTTCTAAATACGCCCCTGCCCGTCGTCATCGTATGCCGTTCACCTAAACATATTTATATATTATATTATTTCATCCCGTTTCCCTGAACCTGCTACAAGTAGGATGTAACCAACATAATATAATATTATATTATTCGATTTCCCCTATGCATAATATTTATTAATTGAAGGTGTCAGTGCAATAACAAGACATCTCCATTTTCAAAAACTTTTCTGATGACACGTAAAACTTAATTTTAAAATCCACAACGACCAAATTATTTTTTTAAATTGTAGTTCACATTGATACCAAAAAATTGGTAATCAAAAAAAAAAAAAAAGTAAAGTTGTACACTATTGTGATTTAAAGTTTAAAAATAAGGGAGCTGTCTGGTTTTTTGCCCTGAAACGTTGATAATTTTTTTTTTATCACTATTTAAATGTATTAGTTACCTGTATTATACACCAGAAAGATAGTAAAAAGTATCTATTGTATAGTTTAGGTGTTAATGAGTTAAAAAAATGTTTTTTATAAAAAAATTTTAAAATCTGGATCAATATAATAATTGGAGGTATCTGTTTTTACACAGAAATGTCGGCCTAATTTTTCTTTATCCGAAAATATAATAAAGTCGTTTTCGAAAAAAAGTGGAGCTGTCTTGTTATTGCACTGACACCTTCAATTGTTATTTGCCTGATTGCCTGCGGGCTGCAACTGATGCGCCAAAAGGGACGCCTCCTTCTTTATAATAATTATTTCAATTAAAAATTAATATAGTACGTTTGTTCTTTACAAAAATCACATATACTTATATGAAATATGTGTAAGTACATACGTAATGTGTTTAATGTTATTATAGTCGTTATTTGGACAAGACCAGTTTCGTAATAAATACGGTTAGAAGAAAACAACAACCGTGTTTATACAACGACGCGTCACATAGTCGAACAAAAACAAAAAACCAATTAACACATCTGAATAATCTCGAGGATCCATTATCACATATTATTATTATTATTATTATTTCTTCATTGATGAAAAAACTCCATATTTTACAATACAATTAAATATATAGGATATATTATTATGTATTATGTAGTATTAATAAAAAAATATTACAAATAAAATTAAAACTAGTATAAATGATATGGTAAACGAAAATAAAATTCGCTTCACATGATTATAACAAAACAAAAAGTCAAGTCATAATTTTTAACATTAAGACATGCAGTTGTAAATGATCATTTCCAGTTGTACAAAAAATATATATATGACAATAAAGACGAGATAAAAATCAAATGACTATCCCCCCCCCAACTATTTAATAAATTTTAAATACTTTGGTATTTTTTTGAGTAAATAATATATCATAAATCTGCTATTACCACTCATTGCATAAATATAATATGCCATAAAACATGCATTTTACGAGTTTATAATGGAAATATGCAAAAATATGCAAAAAAAAAAATAAAAAATTAACTGCTATTAAATTCAACATGATGTGAATCGTGGACATTACAAACAAAAACAGTAATCAAAAATAACAAAAATAACATCCTAATTCGTATAAATCCTAACCCTAATTGACTATTAAAACATAGAGCTTAGAACATTGGTTCCCAATCTTTTTTATTCTATTCCCCCCTTATAATTTTTCAAAAACCTCACTCCCCCCTTGTATACATATATTCAAAATTCAAATCCCCCATAAAACATAATTTTGATATATTTATATATATATTTTTTTTTTTGACCATACAAATAAATTATACAAAATACCTATATAAGTATACGTATATTTATACAACTAATGAATTTTTATTTTCATTACTTTACAAAAATTAGATATTAGTTAACCTACTAACTCATAATATTAAACATAATAACAAATTATTAAATATAAAAACAAAAATAATAACATAAAGTATAAATATTAATTAAATAACTGAAGCAGATTTAAAATTAATTTTTTTAACAAAATTACAAAAAAAAATTCTCATTATTTCTTTATCTCAGAATTCCCCCCTGTGCAGTATCTTAATTCCCCCCTAGGGGGGAATTCCTCACCGGTTGAGAACCGCTGGCTTAGAATCAATGGTAATTGCCAAATCAACAAATGATTTAATTGACTCCAAAGAGATATTGTTAAGCTCATTATTAAATTTAATGCTAGATTTTTTTTGTTTTTTTAATATTGAATGTTAATATTTTGCATTCGTTTGTACTTATTTATATATTCGCTATATATTATGTAATAATAATAGAGGTTTGGGTAACGACGCGTCTCCGTGAACAACACAAAAATCATTGGCAATAATTGTCGTCATCAAAGATTTCTGTAAAGCAGTAAATTTAAATGCTAACGTTGTCACGTTAATAAATGCTCATATTTCAAAAACTCGAATCGAAAAAACGGGTTATTTTTTCAGTTAGGTCCTCCGCATGTTATGCAATAAACTTCATCTACCATCTACTCGTCTAGTCTACAAGTAATGAAGTCGCCAAATGTTTATTGTACCTACTTGCTGAGCAAGCTGAGAATTTAAATTTAAAACGGGAAACTCGAAATACCACAACGAGTGTAAAAAAATACTGCAGTTATTTGAGCGTTAAAAAGGTATTCCGCAGCTTTACTCTGTACAGTTTTTTAATTCTTTTTTTTCGTTCAAAAATATCTGTACGTATAAAAAGTATATTAATACCTTATTTTAACAAATGTTAATCAATTATTACATTTTAAGTTTATTTGTCAAATCAAATTCTTTGTTTATATAAATTAGTATAATTAATTAGGTACCTATAGTTATAACCTTTATACCTTATGGAACTCTCTCTCCTCTTGCACAGCCAATGGCTTTTGAGGAGATTCGTCTCTTTTAAAATTCTATAAATTTACCATTTTGTAATTTTTATTGTTTGATAGAATAAATTATAATTATTATTATTAAAAAAATCCTCAAAAGTGTTTACATAAGCACTATTTACAGCAAAGACATAATAATATGTAAACTGTAAAGGGGTGGGGGTACGAAGAGCCTCATTTTATAGTACAGAGCAGGGGTGGACGGCAAATTGTGGCTCGCGAATCGCATGCAACTCTTGTCATATGATTGCATGTGGCTCACATTTTATTTCCTAAAACAACAATAATCTTACTTGATAATATGAAAATTTTGAGATTTTGATTTTGAGCAGAACGAATGAGCTTATGAATTTACAATATTGTTTCCCCCGGTCTGTGAACACTTTTGCATACAGAAATACTTATCAGCCACTTTTTCAATCAGAATTTGGCTCTAGATGGTACTTTCTATTTGGAATTTTTCGAAAATCAAACAAAGAGTTGACACTTGTCACTTTGATTGTTAAAACCAATGTGTTTGCCATAGTTTACTATGGTGCGAAGTATATCCAGTTTTTTTATTTCGAATTTCAAATGTTATAACTATAACGTTTTGATTGAAAAAATGATTAGTTTACGTACAAATTCTGACTTTAAACGGTTATACAATCAAAAGTTGACTTACCCTAAATGAAATACGTATTTTTTTTTTTGTATCAATTAGACATATACATATGAACAAAGCAGTGATAAATTTTCAGCTAATAATATCTAGAATTAAAAATTTAATAAGATAAAACCTAACAAAACACAAGGTAATTCCAAAATATTATATTTACCCCTAAAAGTGGTCAGATTTTTTTTTTTTTATACTTATACTATAGTCTGTATTATACTATAGTATAATTATTATTGATAATGGGTGAACATTTCGAGTTGTCTGGGGTCCTATTAGTTTCAAAGTTATAGTGAAATTAATTAATAAAATCGATTTAATGAAAATCTTGTTTACATGTCACATATCATAATATCGTATAGCTTCTTCACTCCGGTCAGAATAAATTAAAATAAGTATAAAAATAATAAAATAATATATTAAACTGTGCCAAAATTGATACAGTTATTTATGGGGGCGTCAAAATTCTTTGCATTGAGTGACGGAAATTTTCTAGTTACGCAACATGACGTCATAAAAATTATAATAATATAATAATATTCATAGTATGCATATTGCATACGTACAATATAATATTATTATAATATTATATAAAAATCTAAAAAATAATAAAGTGACTTTGGGCGAAGCGCTACTGAATAATAATAATAATAATTAGACTATAGACAGCACAATCACTAATCAATATATCTGTTTTAACCGTGTAAATAATACAAATTTGTATCGATAACCTTATTATTAATTTTTTTTTTTTTATTATTATTATTATTGCAGGCACGGGTTATGTAGGACGTACGCGAGATCGACGTTTTTGCGTAATCGCTGTTCATTGCGTCCGCGTCCGCGTACTCCAAACTTGCCAAACTCTCTACAAAATTAATCGTAAACATAGCATGCACACTTGTATGGTATGTGTAAAAAAGCCGGACATAGTTCGCACGACGAGTGGGATTCTCTTGACGGGTACATTGAATTTTTTAAGAAACGATAAATCGTTTCTTCAATAAAACGATTCTGAACTAGCGAAGTTAATAATATAAAAAATAAATGAGAAAAAAAAGTGTTAGATCAATGTCCAAAATTTTCTTGCGCCAAAATCTTTCTTACAATATTTTCTATCTAAGTTTAAATTTTCATATAGTTCGGATAAAAAAAATAATGGTTTCCGAGTCGTTTTTGTCAAATTTTGGGTAGTTTTTTCTAAAAAATAAGAATTGAAGAATTGAGAAATTCAAAAAATGACCACTTATAAGTACCATCTAGAGGCAAATCCGGTTTCAAAAAGTTACTGATCGAAACTTTTGAACAAGTATTTCCATACGAAAAGTTGTACACAGAAAAAAATAAATAAATAAAAAAATAAACATCATTGTAAAAACACTAGCTTCTTCACTTCGTTTAGAATCTAAAAGTGTTACAAACTAAAATAACAGATTATTTAAATATGCAAATTTTATGTTTTTATAAAAAACTAAATAAATAATAATAGTGAATATTGAATTAAACTATATATTGTATGTCATGGCCGTATCCAGGGGGGGGGGTGGTTTTCCGGGTTCAAACCCCCTCCAAAATGTCTATGTTAAGTTTAAAATTGCACTAAATTTTTACTTATTACCATTAACCATAACATACAAGTTTTCATATATATCATTTTTGTTATAGATTCGACCCGCCCCCCTCCCTGAATTTTATTCTTGATACGACTATGCCTATAGATTTTTTTGTTTTGTAGACAATTTTCCATTGATGATTCTAGCCTTTCATTTTTTTAATTATCTTGAAAAATGACTCATGATTGTTTTCAGGGAGAGGAGGTCTTGGTATTACCCCTCCCCCCCATCCGAAACTTTCTAAAATTATTCTTTATTTTTATTTTACATTAAATATTGTCAATACGTAATTTATAGTTAAATTTCTCATTGAAAAAATAATAAAAAAAAACCCTCCCAGAAAATTCATTCTAGATACGGCCATGTTGTATGTATGTATTTTGATCACAATTTTGAGATAAAAATTGAATACATTTGTGATATAAATTATGTATAATGTTCATGCAAAATGTATTATCAAATTTTCAATTTTTTTTTTTATCGTTTTGGTTATACTGACTATCAGTTATTATGACCAATTTTGACCGATCCCTCGAATATCATTATAAAAAGTTTCGACTGTATGTGTAAAAAATTACTTTTCACAGATATTTAACAATAAAGTAGACGCGTATTAATACACCTGTATATTGACGAGAATACAAAAATATTATGTATTAGAAAAAAATCGTAATAATTATTTCGTTCATTGTCACACGGTGACCTCGAAAACCGTATTTATTTTATTATATTAATTATTTTCCAAAAATAAAATAAAATAACGATTTCAATAACGAAAAACAGTACTCGTACAACTGCACGTCGATTGTGTACAAAAATATTATTAATTTCACGTACTTATACAGCTGCTGCCGTCATCAATTCGTACATTTCTGGAACTAAAAATACAACACAAAATAAAATTATGATAAATATACGAGGGGAACGACATTATTATTATTTTACACGGGGACGCCCCAACGGAGCAGTAAAAACGAATTTCGGAGATAAATTCGCGCGAAAACGTCGACTACTACGTTTTATAAATAAATACCAGGGGTGGCCAAATTGTGGCACGCACATTTCGTTTACTAAAAAACAACGATTATCTTGTTTTAAGATAATAATTGTATTTTTCTTATCGATCACAGTTTTTTTTTTTTTTTTTTAAATAATTACGGCCTTAAGTGTGTTGAAATAGAAATTTAAAAACAAAATAAGATTTCTTCATTGTGTGAATTTTAGATTCTGAACGAAGTGAAGAAGCTTATGATTTTAAAATGATGTTTATTTTTTTTTCATTTATCTCTTTCTGTAAACGCTTTTTCGTATAGAAATACTTGTCCGAAAGTTTCGATCAGTATCTCTATAGAACCGGAAACGTACTCAGATGGTACTTTAAAGTGGTAATTTTTCCAATTTCTCAATACTTTTTTCAAAAACGTGAAAAAACTGTCGAAAAATTGACGAAAAACGGCAAAATACGCTATTACCGAAATTTCCGTAAAACTGAAAATTACTTTTTGACATTACTTCTAAAACAATACAGCTAGGGACTTGAAATTTTCACCAACCACTAAAAATAGCTACGAAAATATTCCATAAAAATTTCAAAAAGATTTGATCAATTTTCAATTAAGTACGGCATTTTGAAAATTTCTCATTTTTTGTTAGTTTTTATGTAATAAAATTTTTATTTTTGGATATTAAGACTTGAAAATTTAATATAATCTCACCGACATATATGTCTAATTGACCTGAAAAAATCTCGAAAATCGTTAGTTAACTTTTTTTTTTATACCCGTTTGAAGTAAGAATTTTGACTAAATTCGTTAGTTTTACCTAAAATTACGCACTTTAACGTACATATAAGAAAATTGGCCCAACCGGTTGTTTTTTGAAATTTGGTACCTAGATAGAGAATTTCATTGCGAATATTTTGGTGCAATAAAATTTCTTACGGACAAAGAATTAAACGTTTTACAAGGGTTTGATTGAAAAAAATAACCGGAGAAAGTACAGATAAATTACCTATTTTATTACATATTTGTTATTAATACACAAAAGGTTGAGAGGTTGATCGGTAATGTTTTATTGCATCTTTTTAATTATCGTTGTTATTATAATTATCGTAATATTAATGTTAATTGGACAGGTGGTATGTATAATATAATATTTTAAAATCTTATTTGATTAAATATCCTAATAGCCAATCAGGTATGAACATAGTCTCGACCAATGACAATCGTTTTGCTTTCAATAATAAAATAAAATTCATAGCGGCCGTTCGACCGTCGCGCGTCGTCTCGTCGTCAGTGTTCAAACCGATGCGGCAATGGAGAGTTCGTCTCGCTGATCGGTTTCACTCACTCCTCTCTCTCTCCTCTCTCTCTCTCTTTTCTCTCTCTCTCTCTCTCTCTCTTCTCTCTTTCTCTCTCTTTCTTCTTGCTAAATCTGTTTTATCTATTATGTGTACATTTTTTTTTTTTGCTGACACCTTGTTTCCTTGCGTTATTCGGTTCGCTGAAGGTACGCGTGCGTAATGGCGAAGAGGGCATCGGTAATTCGCAGTTAACAACCTGTGTGGTTGCTTAAGTCGCCTGATGCCGTGTACTGGATGTAATTTTAATAATGTGAGGGTACATGAGTGTATTAAACTTAAATTTATAAGTACACGTAGTATTTAAAACGGAATTGGTGTGCGCGTTAGGTAGGTTAGGTAGGTTTAGGTAGGTTAGGTAGGTCGGTAGGTCCCCTCCATGAGCCCACCTTGTCGTGGTGGAGGGGCTCATGCCTTTAGGGGCATGCTAACGGGCTCACCATAAAACGATAGTTAAAAAGTCTTTGGACATATTTTTACCCCTGCCCCAGGGCCCCACGGACTCAGGGGATCCATTATCACAGCTTTCTTTCATCATATCTCTCTCTTCTTCTCTTCTGTGTTAGATTTTTTAAGTAAGTTAAGTAAGTTAGGTTAGGTTGGTTAGGTACCTGTCGCCTTGTCTGTCTTTTATATTTATTATTTTTGAATTGTTGTATTTTTTCATAATATACTTGTTTTCGTGAGCTTAAGATCTAGATTTTTATTGATGTAAGACATGGCTCGAAGTTAGATTCTTTAAGATGATGTTTAGTTAAATTGGATTATTTTTAGTGTCCAATAAAATACATTCACAAGAATAATAATATGTAATTTCAAAAATTGATTTTGAATTCTTTGCACAGTTATTAATCAATTAAAAACAACAGAAAGACAGTTTGACTTGAACTTTTCAAAACCACCACATCGTAATAATTCACAACAGTTCTATTCCGTGAAATGCCTTAACTATTTTGCATTACGATTGATATACTGGACATCCGTAGTTTTCAATGACATTAATTAAAAATTGGATTCAAAAGACATTTTTGACTCTCAACATAATTTTATTTATTTATTTATTTAATAAACGGGAATAAAAATTACAATTAGTAGCTCACAAAATACAAAGTTACAATATTACAAACACGAGACAAATTAATTTATAACAAAAAAAGAAAAACATAAATTACACATCATTAATATAGATAAATAAGTAATAATTTAGAACTGAAACTTGAGCTATGGCATAACAAAAGAGATATTAATGGTATTGGCAATATTCTCATTAAACGGATAATAGGAGAGTTAAGATAATAATTTTATTATTTATCAATGCGGCTTGTGAGCGATATTCATTTTGGCCACCCCTGTTTTGAACACGGCAGAATAACACGGAATTCTATAAATATATTATAATATAATAAAATATATAAAAACCGAAATCGTGTCTCTTTTCGTTTTATTTTACCGTCAGCCGTATCCGCAATAATAGTTATTCCATATATTAATTCTCGTACATGAATTCCAATTCCCGCCGGGCACGAGATTGTGCACAACACACTCGCATGTGCAGTATATAATATATGTGTATGTAAGTACATCACGGACGAGGACATTAATCGAACGTGACATTTTTCACATAAATCTTCTTCCGTTAAGTGCATCGTCGTCGCCGCACAGTGTTCCAGAAAGTTAATTTAGGGAAACAAAATTATTTAATTATAAAATAATTTTGTATATTATAATTTTTTTGGATACTCACTTCAAATTTAGGTTCAGTTTTCATATTGTACATTCGTAAAATGAATTAAAGTCAGTGAGAAATTAATTCAATTTCTGATTTCCCATTATATTATGAATTATTTAATAAAAATTAAAAATATTACCATTTAAATTTCATCAAAATGTTTTTCATTTTTAATTAAAATATTATTATCTAAAACAAGGTAAAATACAATATGTTAAATGTTTTATTTAAAAAATAAAATATTCTCGTAGTTTGTTTTATTTATTATGAAATTCAAATTATTATCATTTCTTTAAAATTAGACACACCCACCAAGAGTGTCTGACCCGAGGAGCAAACAACACATCCGTGGTGCAAAGTGTATGTACGGCTTTCTTGTCTATACTTTACTTTTTCATTTCCAAATTATGTGCTTTTTCTATTAAATCATCTTTTTCATCGCGAATATTGTAAGTGGCCACAATATATTTTTATATACGTGTAACCACTTATCGATAATTTTTTCTTTTAGCTAATGGCTCTTGACCAACTATAAACCGAATTGGACGGGAAAATGTCCACTGGGAAACGGTGAAGGGGAAATTTCAGACGGGAATGTGACCATAAACCTACCACCATTCCGTATATTATACCTTTTCCATTCCACGATTGAATTTATGGCGTATAGCCGGAAAATTGTTTTTTTGAAAATAATTTTAGATATCGAATTTGATTATATAATAGTCATTAGTTTATTACCTATTTAGGGAAATTATCGAAATTTAGGTCGGTGTATAATTTTCCATTCACGCAATTCCGCACTATACACGAATTATCGAATTTTATACGGAAATTTTTAATGTAATTTTAGAAATCCAAATGATTTTTAATTATTATTTCCTATACATAAAATCTTGAGCTAATTTTTTTTTTAGAGTTCAAACTAGACTCATCTGTTATTATCTGTTACTCCTAATAAAATAGAAAAATAAATTATCAGAGAAAATTGAAAGTAACGAGCAAAATAACTTTTGTCATAAATTAGTCTTTGACACTTTATGGGAAAAAAACTTAAATCAATTAAACCCATCGTATTTTTTCATATACTTTACTATTATCTAATCATTTGTTTAATTATCATTATCATTTATATAATTTTATACATTTTTCAATATACAATAATTAATGTTCTTTTACATTTCATGTTTTTGAGCACAAAATTGAAATAATGTTCCTCGTGGCGCTTTTTTCTTTTTAAAAATATAGGTACATAATTATTTTTATATTCTGAGTAATCCATAGTTTTCATGGTATTATTGTTTCACAGTGATGTTACTTTTGGAAAACACTTTTTCGTATAGTGAACCGACATAACCAAAATTTATACCATAAAATTAAAACTTTATATTAAGAACTGAAAATGTGCCTAATACAACCTTACTCACATAAATAATCTTGAAAATTGTTAGCCACTTTTTTATAAATGTAAATATTCAAATATTAAAAACAGTAATAATTATTACGGTGCAGATTTTTATGTATTTACATATTTGTCATAGTTTAAGATAATCCAATACAGAAATGCATTCCAAAACACGCCGACAGATTTAAATTAACTAGTTGATGCCACAATATATTTCAACAAATTTTACATTTATTATACATTTTTGTTTAATACAAAATAAATTTTTATTACGTTTTCATAAAATTACAGATCCGTGTGGAACTGTTGACAAAAGAGTAAGGCACAAGTATAATGAAATGCCGAATTGTATGTGATGACCTTTCATTTTTGGAGCGAGGGGTAAATATTGTAAAATTATAAATTTTCTTTCACATAATTTCCATAATATAATGAATACCTAATTAATGAAAAATAATGAATACATTTAAATTATGATGTAACTAACTTGAATTTCGAGTAGATTCCTTTAATTTTATTATTCGCGGAGATGTTTTCTTTCTTTGTAATATTATAGTTTTTGAATTTATATATTTATTTTACGGACATAATAACAACAATATGTAGTAAGTAATACACACTAATGTTACACTTGAATTAATAAATATATATACCTGCAGCATTATGAAAAGAAGGATACAGTATTTTTGTTAGGTTGTTTATTTCACGAGGAAAATTATCCTTTGACGATTTTTGTTTTTGTTTTTGTTTTTTTTTTATTTATTATTATTATTATTTACTTGATTCAACGAAAAACAGTGTATTTTTTACAAAGACTTCAATAGCACTTTTATTATATAAACTACTGCTGCTGCAGTCAATGTAGGCGGCGGTCGTGATTTCATTTGAAAGTTTGAGACTCGCGGCGGGTCAAAATATAATACTGCACATTACGCTGGTCTATAAATATATATGTGTTAAATCAAATATAACGAGCTCTGTCGTATAATGTCCGCGAAATAAAGGTATATTATATATATATATATATATATATTACTAATAAAATCCCTTGAGGAGAGAAATGACGTCATCGCGTGGAAAACGAACGAATAACATGTCGACAATATTGTGTTTTCTTTTCGCCGAGCGAAAAAAAAAATACGTTGAATTGAATAGTATCCTATTATACGGTGGTGCGTGAAGTACGCCGAGGGAAACGCTAAGTGAATAACGCGCCCCTCCCTCCAACATTCAGGTGCATCCGCAAGGGGGAGAGGGCAATGGGGGCTACTCCCCCTCAGAGCAAATTTTGAAACATAAAAACTTAACAAAACAATAAATAACCAATGATAAAAATGTTAATTTAATAATAATTATAATTAGTGAAAAAAAATAATAATTATTATATTATAAATGCATATTTTTCCGTTTAAACTCGGATTTTTTGACAGGTTTTTCTCGTTTTTCAAAAAAAAAAAAAATGTTGTGAATTTTTAAAAATTTCCTCTCTAAAGTTAGTACCTCCTAGGTGTCATTTCCAAATTTAAAAATTTACTGCATAAAACTTTTGGCCAAACGTATTTCCGAACAAAATAGTGTTTCTATGAAAAAAAATAATATTAATAAATAAACATAATTGTAAAACCATATTAGCTTCTTCGCTCCACTCGGATTCTAAAATTATCACTATTATATTTCAAAAAAAAAAAAAAAGCCGGACATACTTCGCACGAAGGGTGTTCTTCGCACGACGGGTGGGATTCTCTTAACGTGTGTATTGAATTTTAAAGAAACGATAAATCATTTCTTCAATAAAACGATTCTTGAACGAGGGAAGTTAATAATATATGAAAAATAAATGTTAGAAAAATTTCGGATCAAAAAATGATGGTTTCCGAGTCGTTATTGTCAAATTTTAGGTAGTTTTTTCAAAAAAAAAAAAAAAATTGAAGAATCGAGAAATTCAAAAAATTACCTCTCTAAAGTACAATGTAGAGGCAAATCCGGTTTCAAGAAAAAATACTGATCTCGAAACTTTTGGACAAGTATTTCCATACGAAAAGTTGTACACAGAAAGAAAAAAATAAAAAAATAAAAAAATTAATAAATAAACACCATTGTAAAAACACTAGCTCCTTCACTTCGTTCAGAATCTAAAAAATATTAATAAGTACATAATAATTATATTATAAATGCATATTTTTCCGTTTCAACTCGATTTTTTGACAGGGTTTTCTCGTTTTTAAAAAAAAAATGTAGTGAATTTTTAAAAATTGCCTCTCAAACGATAGTACCTCCTAGGTGTGATTTTCAAATCTAAAAAGTTACTGCATAAAACTTTTGGGCGAGAGCGTATTTCCGAAAAAAATAGTGTTTCTATGAAAAAAAATAATAATAATAAATAAACATAATTGTAAAACCATATTAGCTTCTCCGCTCCACTCGGATTCTAAAATTATATTACTATTATATTTCATAAAAAAAATTTGCTAAATTTTATTTGAATAATTTACATCACTCCGATTATGAAATATTGACGATCAATGACCCCCCCCACACCACTCCCTTACATCCGGAATAAACAAACAATAAAACTGTAAATGCCAAGTAACTTGGCTAAGTATAAAATAAACAAATATATTAGTGTACACTCTTTAAGTGAACATTTTTTTAAAAATCTTACATATATTATGTCGAAACCGAACACGCCAAAAGAGCGAACCGAGATCACGGACGACGGTTATGACGCGGACGAGGAGAGGTCTTCCGTGTCAGTTTTGGTGAGGAGGCAGCCACGACGACGACGACGACGGCACCGACGACAATCGCCACAAAACCAGTGGACCACTGCTGACTCGGACAGCTCGGACGAGACGTCGTCACCGACACGCGACCAACGATGACTGCCATCGACTAGAAAATAACGCTCATAAGATTTTTAAATTATAATTTTAATTCGTTACTTTAGATTATTATTTTAAACTTATTTTAAACAAGCTTAGTTCCCGTGCACTTTGATGCTCATAAAAATTTCTTGTACCATTCAAATTTTGTTCGATTCATCTCATTGAATGAATACTCAGTAAAGGATGTTCAAAACGCAAAAAATATCAACCCCCCTTATCCACCATTCTATACCTATTCCATCCCATCCCCTTATCCATCATATCCACTCCATCTCTTCCTTCCTTTCTTTCCCATATCCACACATCTTCCCCCTCACTTTTACATCTATAAATTATACAAATTATAATATCACCATGGTTACCAAATTCAACATATAATTTAAATGTTTTAAAACGCATATGTATAATATATTATATACTATTTCAACCCCTTACAGCCCTTATTTTTGTATTAAAAAGTAGCCTATGTTTTTTTCTCAGTGTCTAAACTATCTGTGTACCAAATTTCATTTAAATCGGTTCAGTAGTTTCGGAGCCTATTCAATACAAACAATCAAATCTTTTCTCTTAATAATATTATTAGTATAAATTAATATTATAAACACTTTAGATTATGAGTGAAGCGAAAAAACTTGATTTTTATATTAATATCGATTGTTATAATAATAATAATTTTTTTAAATTCCGAACGAAGTAAAGAAACTAGTATTTTTACTATGATGTTTATTTTTTTATTTTTGTTTTTTTTTTTCTGTAAACACTTTTTCGTATAGAGATATACTTGTCCAAAAGTTTCGATCAGTAACTTTTTGAAACCAGTTTTGCCTCTAGTTGGTACTTTAGAGAGGTCATTTTTTGAATTTCTCAATTCTTCAAATTTTTTTTTCAAATTTGACAAAAAAAAAAAATCGTAAACCATCATTTTTTGATCCGAACTTTATGAAAATTTAAACATAGATAGACAATAATATAAGAAAAATTTTGTCGCAAGAAAATTTTGAAAATATCAAAAAAATTTTGGACATTTTTTTAAATTTTTTTTCCTTTATATATTAGATAATAAAAAAAGTAACGTAATGTATGGACTATAGACAAGAAAGCCGGTCATACTTAGCACCATGGATATTCTTCGCTCTTCAGATCAGATACTCTAGGTGAGTGTGCTGAAAATGACGACTATTATTGTTCTGTATATTATTAACTTCTTTTGTTGAGAATTGTCTTATTGAAGAAATATGATTTATCGTTTCTTTGTGTATTCAATACACCCGTCAAGATAATCCCACTCGACATGTGAAGAACATCCCGGCGAGTGAAGTACACACTTTTTTTTTCTTGCTCTTTCTGTGAATGATTTTTCGTATAGAAATATACGTCCAAACGTTTCGATCAGTAACTTCATAGTACTGAAATCACACTTAGATATTAGACCAGTGATTCTCAACCGGTATGACATGTCATCTAAAGGTGACATAAACCCAGTGCAGGGCTCAATCCTAAAAGAAAAGAAAAAATGAGGGAATTTTTTGAAATATTAAAAAAAAATCTATTTAAACACAGGATCCGTGCTTCTCAACGGCTACATTATATTTTTTAAATTCCTTTCTCGCTCATCCATCTCAACTTCTCCTATCGTTAAGAAATCTTTAGTACATCATTTGATCACAAATTACTGATTACTATGCTAGTCGAATATTTATGAATTTGCATATTTTTTCTGTATGATAGTTTAGTGTATACAAAATCTGTTTATCATTTTTGCATACAAATTTGCCTTTAGACGGTAGTGATACCACCATGCTGAATGGTGTGAATGGCATTGAGCATCATTTCACTGAGCAGCTCTGCTCCATTCACTTCGAGAGACTCCCCTTGCTTGCTTCATAAACTCATGTCGCTACGCGCTCCATTCAACCCTCGGCTGACACATGGGGACATTCGGTTTGATAATTAGTAATTATCGATAAGCTTTTGGGCCTAATATAGTTACAAAATGAATCATTTTGGGACACCCTGTGTTTACTTTTTTAATATATTTAAAATCAATACAATGGTATAATTTATAATTAATGCAAAAAAAAATTTTATGTTTTTCATAGACACACAATAAAATTTTAATTAAGTTTTTAAATTTTTAATTCTCATTGATTTCTTACGCCAAAGTCAACCATGTACATCTTTCTTCGGCTAATTTCATTAAAGTAATTTAAAATAATAATGCATTTTTTCTTATCAAATTTTATTTACTGGTTATTCCAGTTTTAATAAACATTATTTTAATGATGGTTGTCAAAGAGTATAATAATTTATTTACATTATTTAACACTTATTAATACTATGTAAATTCGTATATTTGTACATCCAATAACTTAAATATAAAATTAATGAATACATAATATGGTAAACAATAAAAATATAAAGAGCACTTATGGTGAATGTAAATACTTATGCCAACATAAAGGTGTTTTTTGTAGAGAATTCTTCTGATGAAGTATTCTTCTGATGAGACATAAACTATATGTTATGGAGAAGTTTCTAACTGTAAACATTTATATATATATATATATATTCAAATAAACATTATGGAGAGACCAGTCTTGCTTGTTTATTATTTTTTTTAAACCACTCAACAGTGTCTGCTATAGCTGTTTCTAGATTAGTAAATTTGAAGTCAGGTAAAAATTGTCTAAGCTTATTATTACTAGCAGTTTTTTTTATTTGACCATCAGCAGCGCTTGTATCAAATTCTAGAACTCCTTGGAAATTAAATGATTTTGCAATTATTTCAGCTAGTTGGCGGATTGTTACTTCGTCTTTCTCGTCCACTAAAAATACAAGTTATAATATAACTTGAACAAGTTTTAAGTTTTAAGTTACCGTGTTATAAATTGATTTTCTTCAATTACCTGATAGAATGATGGGTTCTATGTCATCATAATTTCTCAGAGCCCACAAAAACAGTCTAGCAAGATCTAGTGAATAAATAAATTGTCGTAGAGGTTTCCCAGATCCCAAAACAACAAATTTATCATCTCCTGAAAATTACATGCAAAAAAATTAATGATTAAATTGTAGAAAAACATTTCTTATTTATTTTATTATTGATATTTTTTGTATTTAATTATTTCATTATTAATTCTAGTCCCTAGTTTAAACTACTAACATAAAAAAATAAATAAATATCATAATATTCATATTATCTTATTTTTTTACAAAAAGAAAATATATATATGTTAAAAATAAAAATGTTAAAGAACGCTTTTTGCACCAAAATATTTTCATATTATTGTCTATCAATTTTAATACTTTCATAAAGTTTATATTAAAAAAAACGATAATGTCCGTGTCTTTCTTCCAGTTTTAGGTAAATTTTTCCAAATTTTGAGAAATTTATAGAGAATTTTGAAAAATGACCACTCAAAAATACTATCCACAAGCAAATTGGGATTCAAAAAAGTTGCTGACTAAAACTTTTGGGTAAGTGTTTCTATAAGAAAACATGTACACATAAAAAAGAAGAAGAAATAAAAAAAGCCGGAAATACTTCTCACGATGGGTGTACTTCGCACGACGGGTGGTATTCTCTTGACGGGCGTATTAAATTTTAAAGAAACGATAAATCATTTCTTCAGTAAAACGATTCTGAACAAAGGAAATTAATAATATA
>JAIPRM010001365.1:5780-38804 GCA_025469315.1 Stegophylla sp. TES_Ste_2020
TTCAAAACAATTTTCGAATGAGAAGAAAATGAACTTAATGTGACTGAAAAAAAAAAAAAAAATTAACCAAAAAGTTAGTGCATATTGTGAAAAAAAATCTAACTCGTCGAGTTAGAAATTATTTCTTTTTTTTTTTTTAAGAAAGCAAGTCGTTATAGTAATTCAGTTAAAAGTAACTTTTGACTGAACTTTTTAACTCATTATTTTTCTCATTATTCTCTAAAGTCACAACTTTCATCACCAGCAATCAAGTGCCACCTCTAGAATACTACCCAAATGCAATGACCTTAAATATTGAATTTTACTATACTCGGTATACTGCAGTGTTCTGTTTCAATGAGTAAAATATGATTGATATTATGTTATAAATTTCAATAAAGTACATTTTCTCGCCACCACAATTTTTGTTTTCGATTTGAAATTTTACAAACGTCACATTAAGTATGTTGACAAAACAGTTAAGGCGGCCAATGGGATGCGGTGAAACACGATTGTGCAGTATATCATAGTACCAAAAGACAAAAATTTCAGTTCAAAACTAACATTTTCGACTCGGATCGCTTATAACACTGAACTTTAAAACCTTCAATTTGAATTAATTATTTTATAATTCGTTTTGTAAATTAAATGTTATGTATTATCCAATACCTGTAATTTTTGGATACCCTTTATTTAATTAAACACGAACTGATAAAATTAAAAATAATTTTCTGGGAGACCTCGTTCCTGAGATATATTTTCGACATACAGAGGCAGACAACGTAGGTACTTTAACCCGGATATATTATATTGACCTACGACGACGAGACTGGCAGACGCACAAAATAATTAAATTTTGCGATCAGGGCTTTATATTATGTTTGCAGAGCGTCTCACGAGGGTTTACCAATTGCGATGTCTCCCGAGAGAACGAAGCTAATGAAATTCTGTTTTTTTTTTTTTTTTGTTAAACTCACGGCGTCAAAGACTTCAAACATTTTACATTTTAATTGCATTTATTGTTTTCGTTCTTTATTTTCAATTTCGCTATGTTCGAAAAAATTTAAGATACACCTTATTCATTTCATAGTGTTTATTTTCGGAGAATTTTGTCAGCATTTTATATCAATTTTTAGTTTCCAGAAAAAAATTGGGTTTTATAAACATAATAGTTTTTTAATGTGTTCAATACTATATTGTCTCTCTCGTATCCAAATAAGACAAATATTTAATCATTTGTTGCTCTGTTTTATAGGTTAATAAAAATAACGTGATTAATTAAAATTAAAGGAGGATATTTAAAAACTTCTAGAAAAATAAACTCAATTAAATTACCCTCTAACATAATAATAAAATATTAAATATTTGTTGTCCTCGTTTTCACAAGTCATATAAACAATTATTTGGTAAAAACGGAAAAAATTACCATAAACGAGCAATTTTCATGAAATCGATTTTATTAATTTTGCTAGAACTCCTACACTAATAATACTAGAAAATCGAAATGTTCATCCGTTGTCAACAAGAGTGTAATACTGTAATACTGTGGCAGAGAGAAATTTGACTACTTTTAAGATAAAATATATAGCATTTCGGAATTTCCTTGTATTTTTTAAGATTTTATTTTAAAAAAGTGTTTAATTCTTTATGTTTTCTCAGCTTATAATGAAAATATTTACTATACCATATCACAGACGATTTCTAGTAAAATGTTAATACGTTACAATTACGGCATAGTACTCAATATAAAAAACCGACGACTATTGTCAGTTTTAATCGGCCGAATCACCACCGTTCGGTATTATTTTATTCGAAAAATGTTTTTATTAAAACTCTCCAATACGCCCATCGATTTTATCACCGTGCGCCCGAGGAGAGCGAAGAATGCCCGTGGTGCGGAGAATTTATTTAATATTCAACATTATATTTAACAGAATATTTTCACTCGTGTCCGACGTGTACGACAAATGAGATGCAATCAAATGCCGTAGTGCATTGGTTCTCAATCTTTTTAGGACCACGACCCAAATTTTTCTTCAAAAACCTATCGCGACCCACATGGTTTTACATTTTTAGGATAAAAAAGTAGTTCTTAAAAATCAAAATTAGATTAATACTTAATTAATCGGTGTATAATGAATATAATTTTACAAATGTGCTACTTCGTCATTTTTACACAGTGAAGTTTGGTTAAAAAAGTATTTTTTTGAGAATTTATGTAATTCAATGAATTTCTCGCGACCCCCCAAAAATTGACTCGAGACCCACCGGGGGGGTCGCGACCCACACTTTGAGAAACGCTGCCGTAGTGTAATGTGCGAATTACACACACACACACACACACTTATTGCACACGGAGGCGAGGCAGAGCAATAGTCAGATTTCTTTTATTTCACTTGCGGGCAAAAAATATATACATATTATACATTGGTTCAAAACAACCGTTCAATATTGTCCCCGTACACAATAATATTGTATTGTATTCGTCGGACGGTAGGGCACACAACGAAATCGCACGTGATGTCCATTTCTCAGCACTTGTATTTTTCTTTTTCGACATCAGTGACCGCGTCGCGGCGTCGCGAGTGCGTATAAATATACGTACACGCAGTCGACAGGTATTATTTTATGTGCGGTACACTGTGGTATGGACGCAGTCACCCTCTAACAGGCGGATAAGCGCACAGTCCCGACGTACCGTAAGAAAACGTTTTTCTTTTCCCCCCCCCTCTCTCTCGTTCAAAACAGTACGTTTATGTGTTGAACGCGAATAAATTATCATTTTTAGAAAAAGGCCGTGAAAAAGCAAAACGTTTTTTTTTTTAGCCCGTAAAGATTGATTAATATTTCGCGGATAATAATTATGTCACGTGTGAGCGCGCATTGTTTTCCACCCCCCCCCACCGTGTAAATAAATATTAATATACGTATATTCGAGTGCGGTCTATATACCGTCGGTGATAATTCATCGTTACTCGCAGTTAGACACCCTAGGGGTGCCGATGCCCTGAGAAATCCGTAAAAACGTCGTGGAAAAATTAATTTATCACCTATATGGACGTTGATTATGCCCTCAAAACACATAAAAAAAAAAAAAAATCATTCGAAATTAGGTAACTTATTATTGATATTGATTATTTAACTGATTATTAATCTGTAAAACTTTTGAAAATACATTGAAATAATGTTTATTGTATTATCTATGGATGATTATACAGTGTATTATAATAAAAAATTGAATTCAATATTTTTGAATGAGGAAAAAAAATTCAAATCCGTACTTTGTCTTTCATTTTCTTTTATTTGTACACATTTCTTCAAAAGTTTCGATCAGAAACTTTTTGAATCAGAATTTTTCTCAATTAGCTACTTTTCGGACATAATTTGTCACAATTCTCAATAAACTTCTCAATATTTTGTATTAGGTAGCAATTTTATTTATTAGTATATAAGTATTAGTAATTCATCAGTAATCTATGTGTACAGGTTTATAATAATTACGTATTACGTAAGCTATTTGGGGAATATACTATTATCATGTAAGTATATATATATATGTGTATATATGGGACTATTATCCTTATCACTAGGGCTGTGAATTTAATGCACTAAAAACCTTTAAAAATGAATTAAAAATGTCAAAAAAATTCAATGAAATATGCACTTAAAATGCAAAAAATATAATATGAAATGCCAAAAATTATAGTATAAAATGCACTTAAAATAGTTTTTTTAAAATATTTTAAAATATTTTTATTGATATTATGGGATATTATATACATTACTACGTTAGTAAATTAAATTTTTCATGCTTAAAAATATGTTTATTTTATAAAAAAAAAAAATAGTATAATTGTTGGTTGAATTTAAATTTTATATAATGCTATTCATCAGAAACACTCAATTTTTTTTTTTTTTTTAATTTGACGTATACCTATACAGCCTGTATAAAACAAAAAAAGGTTTTCGAAAGATGTTTTTCTGACGAAATTTAATTAAAATACCGAAAAATGAACTATAAAAGGAAAATATGACTTAAAAATGCAAAAAAATGACCTAAAAATTAATAAAGTCAAAAAATTCAAAATAAATAAATGTTTCATACATGGATTCGATATTACGCAATTCAAATTATGTATTTACAAACCTATGTTTCACAATCACCAAAAAAAAAAAAAAAAATGAACTTTCCTACAAATTCACAGCCCTACTTATCACTTAAATTACAAGGCGGAGAGGGATTTGAAAAAAAAGTTTTCACCCATCATCAAAAGACTCCCCCCTATGAGTGATATTAAAAAAAAAAAAAAAAAAAAAAACGTTATGGATAATATAGTTTTTATTATAGTACATCCAAATGTTTGAATTTTAACGGCCAAAAATGAATGATTATATATAATGGATGACTCACCCTGTATAACGATGAAGAAACATCACCATATTATATAATATAAATGTTAATTCAATATCCTCTCGGTAATAATCGTAATATTAATATTACGACCAATGTAATATTATACAACCCCGGCACGGGAAACAACGGCATTAACCCAGACGAACGATATAATGAAACAATACCCCTTTATATACGCGAATTACAATAATATTATGTTCAGCCCGGTCAACGTGATTATGTTAGCTGCAATAATAGGTAGGCGGACGACAGCAATAACTCAAAACGGGCCTTTGACGGTTCGCACAATAATAGGTATGTCATTTTGTAGAAAAAATGAATGGTGAGATTGTTGAACAGAAATAGTGGCGCAGCCATGATTTTCATTCGGGGGGGGGGGGAGGAGGAGGAGGTGAAAATTTTTTGGTCAACCATGTTGTAGACATTCGTTTGTAAGGGTGTTACAGGGATGTTCATTAATTAAATCTATAGTAGGAAAAATGGTAGATAGCAAAACTTGACGCAGCTTTTCTACATTGTTTAAAATTTGTTCTAAAATAATGTCTATTATACAGTATTTTAATTAATATTTTTAGGTAATTTTTCGAAAACTTTTATTATTTTTAACTCTTCTTATAAGTGAAAAATAACGAGTTGGTTTATTTCCATTTAAAACAGTTATGTCCACTTTTATTCAACATTTAAATCCTTTGGTCAAAAGTTTACCAAATTTTAACCATTCATTTGATGAATAAATAATAATAGTCAGGATAATTTTAAAAGCAATATTTAATTAATTTTTGGGGATTTGTAGTTTGAAAACAAAATAGGCCACTTTGTAGTAATAATGGTTCGTTAGTCTTAGGAAATTGGTCTATCACTTGACTAACTTAAACCTAACACTTTAATGTACTGGGCAATTTTCTCGTATTTATTTTGAAATATGAACGGAGAAATGTAAAGAAAAAAAAAAAAAAAAATGAAAACACGAGTCGGTGATGGTATTGAGTAGGAAAGAGTAGTATTTTAGGGGAGTGAGAGGCTGTTCTCGAATTACCAACCGATTTGGATCAATGTTTATTTTATCGCAGTGAAGTTTGCGGTTTTCGTTCGGGTAAAAGTAAAAACTAACCCGTTCGTTATTTGTACGGATATGAACGCGATTTAACTTTTTCCTCGATCATCGATTACCAAGAACATCGGCCAGAGAGTAATGTAAAACTGGAGCACTTATAGAGGAAATTAAAATTCTTTGAATATTTTCCAATTTATTAAAATTCTTAGAACTTGCAAAAGAATGTCTAATAAAATAATTGACTTAACGTGTACGAGTCGAAAAAACGACCTTTTTGTTTCTAGATGTGAACAGGATTCGTCCTCCAAGCTCAACCCCCCTCCCCCTGAAAAAGATTCTCAAATACGACGCCTTCTGGCGACGAATTTCACATGGTCCGACGCAGGCGGCAAACGAACTTAATCAATAGGCGACTTGCTGCAGTATATTATATATATATATACGCATATAGTTACGTATTTTCCGTACAAAATAGAACCGAACTGAACGCGGTTATAAAAAAAGCTGTTTTGTAGCCGCCGCCGGGTACGACATGAAAGCTTCTCTTCACTCTTCTTCCCTCCCCCCCCCCCGGTCATTCGTTCGACCTACACCTTTCAACCGACAACGAATACGAGGTCCGAACAGTATCGATTTCCACCCTTAATAATTGGCTACTCGTAATTGAGTTCGGATTTTCTTTTTTTCCACTCTATTTTTATTTGCCATTCTCGCGCGTGCGTAAACGTTATTTACCTCGAGACGGACTGCAACAACAATGACCGAGCCAATATTGTCGTTGTAGTTATTATTATTATTATTATTATTATCTAAACGGTCCAGGCCGACCGTTTTATCTCTCCGCACGCGGACCTCCTTGGCGTTTCAGATTGTTATTGCAAGCAGCAGCGGCAGCAGCAGTACATTAAATTCACCGGACCGAACGTTATTACTACTCGTATATGTATGTATATACATAATATATATTTTAAGGTATTGTTTCACATTATCGTGTGTCCGTTTCCTACCAGAGCTGTGCAGTGCTCCGTCCGCGTACAAAACGCATCACACCAATCGTATATTATAATAATAATAATAATAATAATATAATACGTCGTATTGCCGACATTAATTGAAATCCGGATTGTTATTGGTCCACACGCGTCGTTATTCGTCGGGGGCGTCATTTGGACAGTGACTGTGTTATCGCGGTAATTTATCCCACCCCATAAAATTCAAAATTATTCGGCACCATTGTTTGTCTCCCAGAACACAAATAATGGCATGAACACTTCGAATTCGGTGGTTTGTTTTTACAACGCGGCGTTACACCCTGCAGGGACGAATAGGCCGATTTCTGGGGCACATTAATCGATTTTTCGTCCCGGGGTAAAACTATTTTTCCAACCCTTCTATCTCTCACTCTGACCTCACCATGATTTTCCATCATCTATAATAATTACGTATTATAATATATTATTAAAACAAATAATTTCATTAATAATTCTAGTGAACGATGTTATACTTTAATGAAAAATAAAAACAATTTAATTTACTCCTAGATTATTGATTAGTGGATCTGTTAATATTGAATACGTCTGCACTTAAATAATTTTATCATCTATTAATTTCCAATGAAATCAAACTTTCTAGTCGAAGTTTTAAAACTCACCAATCTTGACGTCAAGACAATTCCGAGAAATCACAAAATTCAAATATTGGTATCAGAGATCTGTTTACTTAAAGAAAAATTTGGTTAAATTGACAATATCTTTAATTTTAAGTACCTTAAAATATTTATTATTAATTTATATTTGCTATCTTTCAGACAAATCCTTTCTAATGAACTTTAAATGAACATCTTTAAGATTCCGAAAAAATTAAAAATTAACTTTTTTGTTCCAAATTAAAATCATTATAGGTACCGCTTGGGTATAAAATTCCAATCTTACATTAAACCTTTCTATCATCTTACTATAATTATGTACTGTGTAACAATTTTTTTTCCTATTCTTATCAAACTATTATGTAGTTAACATCATTTCTTTTTTGATTTGCAACGTATATGTATATTTTTGACTCATCTTATGAAAGTATTCTCACTCTCTCTTTCGAAAAACATAAAAATAATAATAATAAAATAAAAAATACCCTACATGACCGATAACCTATAGGACCTTCCCTAATTACGGCCCTGTTGTAGACAAAATGATTTGCTCTGCAGTTTTTACACAACCCTTATTTTTTATTTATTTTTTTTGTATTTTAAATATTTCTGTGTTAATGTATGGGTTCAATGTAGATATAAAATAAAATAATTTATTTTATACTTGTGCACACTCGCGCCTAGTCTGTGCGTTGTAAATCCACGGGGAAGTTTGAGAGTAAAGCGCGTTTAGATTTTGCGTCTATTTTCGAGGCAGGAAGTAAAAATAATTAACATTCAAAACGGATGGAGTTCGTTTGCTGAAAATTCCACAACAGAACGACGCGTTAATGACACAGCAGACTTTTATTATCGCGAAATCTCGATTGTGAGATGGTTATTTTGAATGCAAAATGCGCGAGGAAGGACGAAAATAGAAATTCCGAAATTCTGGAACGACTCAATTTCAGGACAATTAAACTTGTTTCTAATTTATTTAATGTTTTGATAAAACTCTCGTTTGCATTTCCTTTTTTTAGTTTCTTTTTTTTTTTGTCAACTATAACCATCGATTTAAGGAGTACTTTTAAAACTAAAGCACTTAGTATTACAATTTTTCTGATAAAAATTCCTTGAAAACGAAACTCCGTCGCAAATAAGACATATTCCACGATAGAAAATTAGTTTGCAATACCTGCATTAGTTTTAGGCGTTATACGCCAAACATTAGTGTTCAAACATAGAGCTCTAAACGTATTTGTATTATAATAACACTTTGGTATATTTTCAATCATCTATGATGGATATGCAAATAGTAAATGTCCCGAACCTTGATTTTTATTTAAAAAAATTATCTATTTATGCATAGGTGTCTCCGTTTTTCCTCTAAAATGAACCAATAAACCTTTTCCACTTGTTTTCAGTGAATTATTTACTGATTCTGCAAATTTTCACAGTGTTTAAAATAGAAATATGTGAATATAAATAATATTGAATATGAATTTTAGATTCTGGACAGAGTAATGAAGCTTTTGAATTTACAATTATGTTTATTATTTTTTTTTCCCGTTCTGTGAAAACTTGCGTAAAGGAATATTTAGCAAAAAACCACTTTTTAAATCAAAATTCGGCTCTAGATGGTACTTTATCCTTGGTGTTTTTTTTAAATTCGCATTATTTCAATGGGTTAACACTTGTTGCTTTGACTGTTGCCCATTGTCGGGTCCATTGTGGCCACGATAACCACGATAACCAAGATAACGTAATAACCATGGTAACTATGGTAACATGGTAACGTATTAACTATGTTAACATGATAATTATTGTTACGTGGTTATTGTGTAATAAGTGAACCTCTGCTCAGAAACGATTTATCGTTTCTTTAAAATGCAATACATCAACCTAGAATATCTCACCCGGAAAGCGAAGTACATCCATGGTGCGTAGTATATCAGTCCTTTTTAGTATTTTTATATATTTTTTAATTTTTGATTTTTTTTTTTTTAAAGTTATCGTATATACAACCCGTGTAAAACAAAAAAAGTTTTTCGAAAGATGTTATTTGACGGAATTTAACCGGAAAATGAACTAAAAAAAGGAAAATATATGACTTAAAAATACAAAAAAATGACTTAAAAAAATAAAAACGTCAAATAATGCGAAAAAATAAAAGTTTCATACACGGATTCGTTGTTGCGTAATTCAAATTTATGTACTTACAAAGCTATGTTTCTAAATCAATAAAAAAAAAAAAAAAAAAACGCGCTTTCCTACAAATTCACAACAGCCTTAATTATAACTATCGTAAAAAAAAAAAAGAAAAAAAAAAAAATGGTAGTAATAATAAACGGTGTTTTTTGTGTGTCCTTGTTCTCGCGCAGGAAACAGGACGCCGTGACCACTCTGGTGACGTTGGACGACGGCGACGACGACGAGACCAACGACGAGCGGATGACCACTAGCGCACCGACAACGACCACGGCTCGGCCCAAGGGCCGGGGCCGGTACAGGCCCGACGTGGTGTACCTGAACTACACGGTGCGCGCGACCAAGGTGGTGCGACTGAAGGACGTGGACGAGCTGCGCAAGGGCAAGTACACGCAGCCCAAGTACCGCAACGTGTTGGACGTTGACTGCGAGTTACGCGTGCCCGGTGACGGGGCGGGAAACGGCCACTGGAAGGCGGGCAGGCCGTCCAACCAATATTACAGCAAGCACCTGAAACAGACCTACAACATTCGCCGCCCCGGCGACGCTGCGAACAAGGCCAAGCTGTCGGCCTCGAAGACGGACGAGGGCGAGGATGGACACGACGCGGACACGCCGTCCGTGCAGGGTTCGACGAACGCTGCCGCCGCACCGCCGACTCCGGCCTCCGTCCTGCTCCAGTCCGCTCTCGTCGCCGCAGCTCTGGCCGCCGTCGCCGGCCGTCTGCTGCAGTGAACGCCTCCCCTCCGTCCTCCTCCACTTCCGGCGCACACCCTCTCCCCCATCCACCTCTCCGCCACATCTTTCCCCTCGGACCCCACTCTGAGCTCGCAGTTCAACCGATTCCCCTCCGCCCGCCCGTCAGTCACCCGTAACCTCGCCTAACCGTACAACCCTCGACTGAAACACCGGTCCAAAATATTTTCGAAAAAAAATTATCTCCGGGGAAAAAATATCCCCGAAATATCTCTGGGAAACGGCGAATTGTAATTTATAAAGCCAAAAGTGCAGTATTTATTTGAAAAATAATCTTAAACATTAAATTTTTGGAACTCTTAACATTTTTTTAACAAAATTCTAAACTATTTTAATTTAAAAATTGGCCGATATTATTTTCAAAATTTAATAGGTAATTAAACTTTGATTTTGTTTTCAAAACCATTAAATTTTTTAATATTGAATAAATATGTAATTCTAATTTTCTGAATAGATAATTTTGACGAGAGATATTTTATTGCGGATACATCTATTCAAAATAAATATTAATTGGAGATTTTTTCTTCGGAAATATTTTGATCTACAATCCTCAAACACGATTCCAACGATCATTAATTGACTAAAGTGTTTTAAACAATACGTTTTAAACGCGTATTATGATATTAGCCAACGAGGATTTTTTTTTTTAATTTTGTCGTTCTAAACATTATTTGTCTTGAGTAAAAAATAAGGATTATTTAAAAAAAAAACTATTAAACTTAGGGTCATTCAAAAGAAGCGCATGATTTGAAACACGTGCCGAGTTTTGTGGTAGATCTGATTAAATCGTTTTCATCTATTATTTATGCTCCGATTAGGGATCGAATGGCTTTTGAACACTGCTGATAAGGACTAAGGAGAAGAAACTCAGTACGACAAAAAGCGTACGGTTGTAGCTAAGGTAGATAGAGGGTGTCAATCCAACATCAAATTACTCTTAATACCCCAGATTTTTTAAGAGGGTACTAAATGAAAAAAATAAACGTGTTAGCCTTCTCAAAATTTATATTTTGATATTGCCAATTTTTGTATTTTTCATTTATACTTAAAAAAAAGAAGTTATTCGGCGGTTTATCTCTAATCGAAAGTAGGTATTTAATAGATAAATGATAAAACCAGGTCTACCAACCACCTCCGATCAATACGGGTTTCAAATTAAATAGGGCACTTTTGAATGATTCTTTAAACCATATATAATCAAAATAGCGATGTTTTAAATAATTTTAAATCACTTAAAAAAACCTTTATAACGAAATAACATGGTTTGAAAAAAGCTGTTGATTTTTGCGACCCTGCCATTGGCTGTGAGCACGAAATGGCAGGAGTCTGTCCTTCATTAACGTTCACCCCTTTTGTAGCTCGACCATGTCCTGTAATTAGCGTTTTGGTCGGCGAGTGCTCGTCCGAGTCCTGGGCCACAACCCTTCCACACAAGTCACCCCTACTTTTAAACGGACGGCAAACGTCGACGCTTAATTATAACGCGTTTAATATCTTATCGTGCAGGACGTACCAATTAAAATTCACCGAGTTAAGTTTTATAAAAATTCACAAAATTATTCTTACCGGACACGCCACGCGTTTTTCGGATTCGATTTTTGTTATTGAGGAAATTTCACATATACATTTTTGGGTAAAGTAAAGTCAATTTTCCGGAAAAATGGTCCTGTGTGTTATAGGTACTCACAGGTGTTATTTCTTTTTGACAAAATTTAAAAACATTAAAACTTTTTTTTTTTTTAACGCGATCGGAATCGGTCTCTATTAACAACTATTTTCGCTCTCTCGTCAAACTCCGAGTACTGAGCTCTCTTAAAAAAAATCCACTCGACTGCAAACGATAAATTAATGATATAATATTGTTATCACTCTTATCGTTCTTTCGGCGTTCGTCAGCGATCAGCGACCACCTGATGATGATGATGATGACGACCTTTAACGTTAAATCATTTTCTCCTTCTTCTTCTTATTATTATTTTTGATTATTGTAAATATGTAATTTTTAACACTATTATACGAACCCATCGTCACTGTTATAATACACATTTCTAGTCTTTAATATTATAGGTATAGAGTCAAAAGAGAAAACGATTAAACGGAGAAATTAATATTATGAAAAAAAAAAAAATAGTCATGTAGTGTACTATAATACTAGTTTAGGATTATTTGATGTTTACAATATAATATTATTATAATATAGTGTTATTTATACTCTCTACTCGGGGAGTGGAACCGGAGAACCCTGTTTTGGAAACCCCTTGAAATAAAATAATGCGATTTAACCGATACAAAATTTAGTATTAGTCCATTTCGATTTTTTTCCATTATTGGCACCGAATTTCTCGATCGTTCGAGGAGAACCGGAACCGGAACTGAAATCCTTAACCGTTCAGGAACCGGACCCCCATAACCTGTAAAATCACATTAATAAGGTTCCAGTCCCCGGCATTGACACTACTACTATTAAGCTATATTATTCTCACTACAAATATCTATTTACGTACCTATTATCCGGGTACTTCGTGTTTGTTTGTTAAACTATAATTACTATTTTTTTTTTTGTAGTATTATTCACAACGATTCGATAGTGATCGTTTGTCAGTTTGTAAAACCAAACGAGTTATTATAATCTTTTATCGATTTGGTTATTGTTATTACTTATATTAAATTAATTATATCATTATTATAATTATTATTATTATCATTATTATCCTATAAAATATTTATTATAAATTACACGTTTCCGATATTATAATATACGGAAACGATTAGGCTAGGAATACCAAAGATATACGTTTTCTTTATTTAATTTTATTGTACTGGCGTGCGCTCTATACCACAGCATATTTTGTTTTATTGTTATGAATATATATTATTATTATATAATATGTGTACCTAATAATAACCGACATAAACGCTTGTAACATTATATTAATATTATCATATAATAATACACACCCCACAGTAAATTCAGTGCTTTTGAAAACGTCATTTTAATTAGTAGTCGTTAAGAGTAATATTATTTCACCGGCATGTTAATAATAATAATTAATGCTGTTGTAACGTGCCCAATGTAAAAATCACTCTAACAATTTAATATTTTACACACACACACACACACACTTCAATATTTATTATCATATCTTATTAACATAAGACACGAGTAAACGTGATCAAACATATTATTATTATTATTGTTCCATAGTCTCACATAATAATTTATTATAATATAATATTATACTCGATATATAAAAAAAAAAAAAGAAAAAAGAAAAAAAAAAAGAAAAAATATAATATGATATTACGCGTTTTATAAAATTATTATTACGTAATAAGATTGAAATGAAATATCTTAAATTATTATCTATATAATATTGTCGTCTTCTGTAAGTGAGAGAATTTTATTTCAAATAAACGAATTTTTATTCGAATATAATATTGTAATGCATTTTTTTTTTCTTCTACTTTTACCTTGTTTCTTCCAAAACATCTTCCTCGATCTTCTTCTTTGTTCACATCTTATTTGTTCTTCAATAAGACTCCAGGTGTCAATAAGATCCTTTTGAGAACAATAAGATAATTAGCAAAAAAAAAAAAAAAAAAAAAGGTTTATGTTTTCTGTCTAACTTATTGTCACCAAATTTTTCTGTGATTTTTTTATTGTCCTAAAACGGACTTAATTGACCTCTTTGAATTTTTATAAAAACTGATGACAATAAGGTAGTCTTATTGAGTCCCCAGATGATAAAAAGACCTCCAAAAAGAGGTGACAATAATACCCGATTGAGGAACAATAAGATTCTTCCATTAAATTAGGTGACAATAAAACCCACTATGGTGATAATAAGGATCCTCAGATATTTAGTCTTGAAGTCTTATTGTCACAATTTTTTTTTTTTTCATGAAGGTCTTTTGGAGCATTAATGGTGAGTAAATTACTAAAATTTCTAAGTGGAAATTTTGTAGTTATTTATCTACTACTTGTTTAATTACAATAAAATTGTTTTTTCATTATGTACGCAAATGAAGTTATAAATACAATAGGTTATTTTTTAATGAGCAAAAACTTTGAAAATAAAATTGTTAACTTTTAATCTAACTTAACGAGTTCAAAGTTGTGTAATTATTCGCCCTTGTTATTTTAAAAACATTCGTTTTGGACAGGCACTAGAACCGAGCCTATAAGAACCTGTTCTTGAACCCAAAAACACTTAAATAATTGTGGAACCAGAACCTTTTTAAAAAATAATTAAGAACCGGAAACGAGATCGGAACCTTAACAAAAATAAATAAATAAATAATAATCGAAACCACAAAAATCAAAAGGTACCAACTCCTGGTTTTGGGATAATAAGGTACTCATGAAAAAAAAGAAAAAAAAAGAGACCCCAAGTCAAAATATTGATGTGCTTTATTGTCGCCATAGTGGGTTTTAATGTCTCGTACATTTTCGGAAAAGGTTTTATTGTGTTCAAGAGGGTCTTTTTGTCACCTCGGAAGACTTGTTGTCATCAGTTTTTATAAAAAAAAATTAAAGAGGACGCTAAGAGCTCATTAAAAAGTACCCTTAGGCTTTATTGTCCCTTTTACGTTTATGTCATATCATATTAAAAGAAAGAGCATTTACACACTGCATGAAGACACATCGGTGTACACGGGTGTGAATTGTGACCACTGAATTATGTAGGCGACACGTGAATGTCGTATCATAGTGACTGGTTGCCACGGTAACCGCGTTCGGTTAAGTTAAACAAATGGATGGTAACATTCTCTCGGTGGTAGACAAACTTTCAGAACAATCTCCAGCCATACGACATACCCATGTCGAAAAGAAAACCGCAAGACGATGAGTGGAGATTTTAAATGTTAACTCTAAACCGAGACTTCATATTATGATGTTTTGGTATTTTTCGGAAATACAGAGAATTAATCTAAACGTGCAGTAATAGCAAGTATATATTCAAGGTAAAATATCAGAGTATGAATAATACGGAGTGTTTGTAGTGAAATCTGCACTTCGCAAGTCTATTTGGAGTAGGTGGAAGTGGGGTAACAATCGCATGCGCAGATGATGTGGTTGTCTTTGGAAATTACTGAAGCCAAGTGAAACAAAGTACATTTGTTCAAGTTCCTAGTTTTAAGATTAACCATTAAACAATTTAAGTACATTTCACAAAAATCTAATTTATGGCATATATTACCGTTTCAGAACTCAATTTTTTAGTAGATTTTGGAAAAACTCTTGAGGTTTCTGAAAAATCACCTCTAAAGTACTTGGTTAAAAAGTCACTAGATGAAATTTTTGTGATGAAGTTTAATTTTACAAAAAAAAAAAAAAAAAAAGAGTTTAGGGAAATAACATCATTGTAAAACCGTCAGATTCTCCGTTCCACTCAAAATCTAAAAATAAATTGACTTTTTGAAAAAAATATACTTCGTACCGCGGGTATTCTTACCTCCTTGGGCGGGATACTCATTGATGTGTGTACGACACTTATGACGAGAGACGCATGAGTATCGTGAGTTACAATTTGGCCATCTCTGATACAATGGTTTATTATGAATACGTCATTATAATTTATATTAGTAATTAAAAGAAATATTTCACAAATACTGTATTACTATTGGATGAAGTAGACAATTCGCAATTAATTGTACGGAATATCGTTACAAAATGAATGAGAAACGGTTTAAAAGTGATATACGGACTATAATAATTAATTGTACTCGACGAAATGAATAAATATTTGACTTTTAGAACGTTAACGAATCTTTTTTTTTTTTTTTTAATTTAAAGAATAAACAATTATTGTGTATTTTGTACCCGTGTATTCGGTCTAAACGGGCAGTGGCGTTTTTCTATTGCGAAAAACAATTCAAAATCATAAATTAAGGCTTCCGAAAAACTGTTCTGTTTTTCTCTCCGTTTTGTTTTCCAACGCTTTTATATCGTTCTCAGGATGTATTTTTTTTCGCATTCCAAGCGAATTCGTATACATTTTACACATTTGGAGTACTTAAAATTAAAACATTACAGAAAAAGAAAAAAATACAATAAAAATACGCATTTGAGTTAAAAAAAAATATTTACGAGAGACTTGTTTGCTGAAACCCGAAGATAGAAGACAGTTAAAATAACATATGACGTAGAGTACATTTTCAAATAATTCTAAACAACAAGAGAAATACTTAGTATAATAAAAAACTACAATTAAAAGCCTCTTTAGTTCTATTTCTTTGGGTAAATATCGTTGGCAAGATATACCTCAAAATTGTTATGTTTTATGTAGCGAAATTAAAATCATATTTTTGATTATTTGAAAAAATATATATTCCAGGGGACAAGGTGCCCCTCTTTGCCCTCCCTACCCAATCATGTCCATGTCACAAACGATTAATCGAATATTTTGTAGAACATATTTTTCGATTGTTCTTTCTAATAAATCGATTGTTTTTGACGATTAATCGATTGTTTTTCTCGCTATAAACAATCGAACATGACAACTTTTTTTGACCTAATTTTTTCGATTATTTTGTTATTTCATATTTACGACAATCTAACGGTCAATGTATATCAACAGTATGTCTCATATTTGACTATTATAATCTGCATTACAGTCGTATAATATGTAAAATCATAATATTTACTTAGAGATTTGAATAATGTCTTATGAACATAATAAAAAGATAGAAATTTATGAAATATATTATCTAATTGCTTCGCGTTAGAGTTATTGTTACATAAGTAATCGAACAATGCAAAAATTACGTAATGTCAGATGTATTTTATTCGTGTTTATTACTACCGTTAAACTTATAGCTCATAACCATATAACTTATTGTATAATATTTTATAAAATCACTTATGGTGAGCAGAGCCGTTTTTAAGGGAAGCAATGCTCTTGTGTTGCCCCTAATAGCAATATTATAATTATTAAATTGTCGTGTCAATTAGCACCTGTAGTTCTTATGCTCGATTTTAAGAAACTTGGAACATAGACGGAAAATATGAGATGTACTTAAATAAATATGGGATGTATTTAAAACATATTTTTTCACAAAAATTTGGTTTTATTAGTGATTTAAATATTATAATTAAGAAAATAGTAGAAAATTATCGAGAAAGTAAGTGCAGAAGTTAAATAAAAACAACCAGCTACCTCTGAATTCTAATATACCTACGGGTAGTGTTTGAGATAAAAATAAAAAATAATCGACCAAATTAACGCAGCTGCCTCGAGGTCGACTAGCTATTCAAAAGGCAGCAAATATAGTTAGAGAACAGTTAAAATCTGATTAATTGCCAGTTTTTACTATAATTCTTAATTAAGTTTTTGTTTTGTTCGTCTCGAAAGCATTTCAACCGTAAAAAAAAAAGAATTGAGCGTTGCTTAAAATATATATAAAATTGTTATACACAAAAAAAAAAAAAAAGAAAAAATAGTAATGTAAGGTTTTTTTTAATTGAGGGTTGCTCGAGGGTGCCAAAAGTCTAAATACAAGGCTGACGGTGTAAAAGACAAACGTTTTACGTAATTATAATTATTATTCAAACGTTTTTTATAGATGTCGTTGAACAATGATAATTAGAATATTATCAAGATAAAGATAATTTTATCGAGAAACAGTTGATCGTTTAATGACATACTAAAATGTAACTGCAATTAATCTAGATAAACTGAAGGATAACTTGTTGTTGTTATTTCATGATACAGATTTATAGTTAAAAAAAAGTAATACTACATCAGCATTGCATTAAATAAAATTAATGATTAAACAAATGTTATTTTCAAAAATGTATTATTAAAACCATAAAATGTTTATTTTTAGGCCACTAATTTTTATTCGATTTCTAATTCACCTAAAATGTACATCATAGTTATACTTAAGTAACTAACTATAGGTAATCAATTTGACATACATTATTCAGAGGTACTTGACTTTTTAATTTTTAAATAAGAAGAAAAACACACATTTTTAGAATTCATCTAGATAATTTGGTATAGATGACACAATTATTATGTTCATCTGAGGCAGTGCATTGAACGAATACATTTTTTATTCCCTATAAAACGAGATGAACGATGCTAAATTATTTATCCGGTTAAATGTAACACCGAATATAGGTAAGAATTAATAACAAGAAAAATCATCGATTGGACGAAAAAAAAAAAAAAATACATCGATCGATTACACAAAATATGAATAGCCCCGATGTATAAAAAATATAGTTTGTGGATATTATTTATTAAAACACAAACAAGCACGTCTCGTCCAATAACTGGGACGCGATATTGTTTGATATATTTTTTCTTTGCGTTTTCTCGAAATACGCGTACAAGGTGCAAATACTACTCTGTCTAATTTATAATCGCGGTCAGATGATCCGCGATAAAAATATTGAAGAAAAAAAAGAGAATCGCGTTCAACAAATACGCTGACAATAACTGGGAGTAGGTACATAAAATTGATCACAAATAATTTTTTAATGACTCGTCGGAAACAAGAGTAGAGCTACATAAATGTTATATTAAATTTCACCATTATTTATTTTCTCCTCCAATTAGTATTTTAAAACGATAATTTTTTTTTTTTTCTGATCAAATACGTATCACACGATACAGTTTTATATTACTGAATATTTTGCACACCTTCTGTGAGCGGTTACTGGTACCTAGTGAAAGTGTTTAGTTTTTCATTTATATTTTAAACATAAGTATCCGAGAACAACAATTTATTGACCGAATAATGATTATCGATAATTTAAATCATTAAATAGAAACTAATTACAATAATAAGTGAATAAAATCTATATTAAACAAAATAATAATCCTTAAGGTGTGTAGTGACTGAAGGAGAGTCGTAAGATTTAAAAGTTTATTTTGAATATGATAGCTAAAACTAACAATTACGTTTTTCGAGAAGAGAAATAGTTTTACTACTTACAACAAAGTAAAAATAAATGTTCAAATCAATAAAATTCAAAAACAAATAATCCTATACATTTTATCTGTACCATAATTTTAAAAATGTTGATTTACCTTAGGTCTTAATAAAAGTTTCATAATTTTTAGTCGGGTATTATATTGACTTTGTTGGTAAAAAGAAATTGTAATATATTGTATTATAATTTGAGGTTCTGAATGGAGTGAAGGAGCTAGTGTTTTTACAATAATGTTTGTTTCATTATTATTATTATTAATTTTTTTTTTTTTTTTTACTGTAAATAATTTTTCGTACAGAAATACTCATATAAAAGTTTTGAACAGTAACTATTTAAATTGGAATTTTACTCTTAAATAAATTTTAAAAGGTACATTTTCGAGTTTCTCAATAGTTTTTTTCAAAAATTATGAAAAACTACTCAAAATTTGACAAAAATACAATTAACTCTTTTTTTAATTTAAACTTTATGGAAGATTTAAATATAGATAATAATACGAGTAATGTTTAAGTACAAGAAAATTATTTCTCACGATTATTTCTCATCAAACATTTTTGCCTTTTCCCACATAAAAATGGAATATATAACCGAGTAAAAACAAAAAAATTCATTTTTTTTTTTCTGTAATGATAAGAAACTTCATAATTTTCAAGCAAAATTTGTCTTAAAATATATACTGAGGCTCCACTCAGAATCGTTTGGTTTACGATATTTTCCCGCAAAAATTTCTTTCCGAGACTACTACTCACACGAAATTTTCCCGCTGACATTTCCTCGTATATTCCTTTTAACTACATTATTAATACCAGTGTTTATTTTATTATGTTTACGTTAGAATACCATTTTCCGTCGAATTCATATTTACTTAATGTGTTTACATTTTTCTGCTCCGATTCCATTCTGTGTCGCGTTATCGTTTGTCTCATATAAGTCTCGTCTCGTCCTCTACTTTTTCAGTCATATTGCATAATATTATATTTCTTCTATGTTGTGCTTTTATTGACATAGAATTTGTGAAACGTAGCAGATTTATTTGTTTATCGTATGGTACCCGTAGCAGGAGGAAACGTTTGTTAGTCGACAAAAGTGACTTATTTTCGCGAGATTACATTTTTGATTACAATTTTTTTTTCGTAACACAATTTTATTTTCCAAAAATCATCATATTCATATTCGAGTAATTTATCGTTTTCTACATAAAAAAATGTTCTTCGTAAAAATCAATTGTTGATTTTTTGGCCATAGTAACAATCAAACAGTAACAATAGATTATGAAATAATAAAATTATAATTTTTTTAGAACCATTCATTAAAATATGATGCAAGCATATCATATAAATACATTATACAAAACATTGGCTCCTAAGTATCAAATTCCCAGTATAAATTATTTTAAAATATCAAAAAAATATTGGAGAAAAATAAACGATTTCTGTTTTCGATAAGCATATTTAAAATTTCTAACTTGATATTTCCAGAAGGCCAGTGTTTTGTAACATTCCTTTATTCTACGCCCCTCTGGTGCATTTTAAAAAATCTCGTCTTCCCTTGTAAAATCTTCAAAAATCTCAACCCCTTTAAATTAGAGTTTAGATATTTTCTTAGTAAACCAACCGAAATAAATAAATATATATATATATAAGGTATATAATACAACTATTGACTCAAATTATTATTGTTATTATTTTTTCTTTATTTTAAAAATTAAAAATAAATCAACTTACCAATAAATAACATTAAGTAGAAGAATAAATCACAAAATATCAAAAAGAAATAATAATACAAAATGTAAACGATAATTAAAAATTATATCAGTGAATTCAGTATTTATTATTTAACCGAAACAAATTATCATCAGCATATTCCCCCTCCTAACAAGTGTTATAATTTTTCTGTAGGGAGAATTGTCCTCGAATTTGGAACCATTACTTTAAGTCTCCCCCTTTAGCTACGGGGGTGGAAAAGGTTGATTGCGACAGTGCATTAATCGAAACCGTGTGTTTTTTTTTTTTTTTTGCTCGGACGTTTTTAAATTTCATTATCCTACGCCGTATTATTACATTATCGTTTGTTTATTCGTTTTTAAATCGTATTTAGGTGTGTGCGTTTTGTCGCGTACAACGTATACAGTATTATATATATATACATATATATAGATACATTCGTATTTAATTTGCAGAAACGTGTTTCCATAACAACGTGGCTGTCGTCTCGAGTACCCAATTACTTTTTTTTCCCTCCCTTATACGTTTTGAACCTGTCGTGCTTTTAGCAGCTTTATTCCTATAATTCGTAGTTTTAAATTTTATATTTTCGTTCGACGACCTCGCTTCGATAATGTCTCTTTGCAAACGCGTTCTTTTATTTTATTTTATTTATTTATTTATTTTTTTTTTGTTTAAGTCACCCGTCGAATGAAAAAACTTTACAGAAATGAACGTATAATTACTGTGTGTGTGTGTGTGTGTGTGTGTGTTGTTTCTCGAAAACACGTTAAATAATATATTATCGAAAATCAATGGTAAAGTCTGCGTGGGAGAGTAGTGGGGGGGACATAGGGGTCAATTCCCCATCCTCGACTACTTACCGACAACGATTACAGTCCTTTCGAGTTTCAATAGTATTTTTTTTTTGTCACGATAGTGATAAACAATGGACGCGATATTGACGTAATTAAATAATTCATAGCTTAAACACGACCAGACCAACTTTGGTTTGCCACCTTTCTCGAGATACTATGAAGACGCTACACGCACCCGTCTGTTTTGTATCCGTCTTACCGACTCAAAAGGTATGGCGGCGATTTTACCACAAGTGAGTTAAAAAGAGACGGTGTGAGGCTACAGTGAGCAACAAACGGCGATTCGAATTATTGTATGGTAACATAACAAAACGATAAAAGTTATAAAAAGCATATGTTGTTAAATAGAATTATTTTTCATACCTAAAGGCTTTTTTCCTATTAGTGGTAACACTGATCCCAGAGCAGGTTTTGATTTGTTTACATTATTGAGAATCTCAATTTTTTGTGCCAAAATGTTTTTTATATTATTGTCTATCTATGTTTAAATTTGCACAAAGTCTGGATCAAAATATCATGGTTAGGTCTTTTTTATCAAATTTTCGGTAGTTTTGCAAAAAAAAAGAATTGAATTGAATTGAATTTTGAGAAATTCAAAAACGACGGTACCGGATTCAAAACTTACCCGGTAAAAAATAATTTTTTGCGCTTTTTTCAACCGTGACTGACCACCATAGGTGACACGGTAAACATTAGTACAAATTTTATTTTAACGAATTAATGTTGATTTACAACAATTAGAACCGCTTTAATTTATTTTATTTATTATTTGAAATTATTCATTGAATATTAATTAGGTTTAAGGTAATATATTAAAAACCATTTTCATTTTTCGTTAATAATTTAGGTATGTAAAAAAATTATTTTTAATTCGACATTTAAGTTCAATGCGTGTATATCAGTATGTACGCAAGATCAGTGTAAAATCACACGAAAATGAATTAATTTTGTTATTCTGGTCGAATTTCAACCTTTCGGTGATACTAGTTCTTATTATCAAATAGCTTGTTACATATATTTGATCATTTTATACGATTTCACACGATTAACCAATTGCACACAACTACATATTGTGTTATTAAATAACGATTGCTAAACATATTATAAATTACTATTATTGTATATTAAATGTAGCTCCGCACAGAATTGACGTGTTGAAGAAATGATTTATCGTTTTTTTTAATTTTCAACACACCCGTCAAGAGTATCCCATCCGAGATGTGAAGAACACACTAAGGTACAAAGTACACACGTTTTTTTACATTTTTGTCTGCAATTTTGTTTTACATTTGTTTTGTCAAACGGAGTTCGTCGTTGTAATCGGCATGACATACGGAACGAGTTTTTCTCACAACGGCTTCAAATATAGCCCATTCTAAACACTGCTGTGCCATTAGATCTGCTCGGTTCAGATGTATACGGCATCTGTCAACGTTTTAATACCTAGTATGAAATATAGTAGTGGAGGCGTTGGATTTAACAGTCTGAAAATGACCGTGAAAACTTTGTCTATAATTTTTTCTGATTTAATTGGTTTAGTTACAAGAAAAATTACTTCAAAAAAAAAAAAAAAAAAAAGGAAAATTTAAGTAGCAATCCTTGTAGTACTTCGAACGTCTTAATACAATATGAGAAATGAAAAGCTGTGGATGAAAAGGATCTGTTCTATTATTATTTTTTTTCTTCTTCATAAATTTGTTATTGAATTTCAACCGTGTATCTTTCAAACCAATAGAGCTTGTAATTGAATTAGTGACTCGTGCAAAACGAAAATGTTCAATGTCATTAAAAATTAATTCGTATTTCATTATCATGCTCGTTAATAATAAAAGGTTTCGTCTACAGTACTAGATGTTGATGATAATATGATAAAAATAATAATTACACAATTATAACGGTATTGCTCAAGCATTCTTCATATTGTAGTATTCATCTATAACATAATCAAATTAAATATATTAAGTAGTTTAAGGCAATTAAATAACAGTTTAATATTATTTCTTAAAACTCTTCGATTTATAAATATCAAATTATTCTTATTGCATTAACTCTTACACATTGTTTCTAATAAATAAATTAAAATTACACTGTATTAAATACAAAAAAAAAGTCTTTATTATTTTATATACTATCAGTCAGAAGACTATATAGGTTTAACAAAAAATGATCTTTCTTCTTCCGTTTTTTTTTTTTAGTTTTTAGATTTTTATACATTTTGTATCGTATACTTAATACTGGTAATGTATGTAACAAGTTTGCCTGAAAAAAATAAATTGATATATAAATTAAAAAAAAAAAAAAAAAAAACGATGTCTTAAACAATTCAAGTATTGCGAAAGAGATCCTTTTCTTACTCAACCCGTCAAAGATCTGTGCTTAATACGAGGGTCTGGTACAGTGGCGTAACTTCAAAATTTGGGGTCCGGGAGCATATTTTTCAGCGGGCCCCCTAATTTAGGTATATGTATTAAGAACATCTGAGGAGGTGCATTCACCTTACTAAAAAATGATTTTTTTTTTTTTAAATAGTAAATACATAAATAGTACGAAATACATTTTGTTGATGTAATAATATTCTCACTCATACGGGCTACTACATAGTATAATAATAGTGATAAGATAATCTATATTGATTTTGAATTATTAAAAAAGAAAAATATTTATTTTCATAATATATTATGATAGAAAAAAAATAAAAAAAAATAGTTTTAATTAAACATTAATAGTTTCAAAAAAAAAACGTATTATTTTGGGCGCTCGGGTGTGACCACACCCTCTGATCTCCCTTAGTCACTCCACTGGTCTGGTATGAAAATTAAAATATTTTACACCCTTATAAACATTTTCTGCGTTATTGTTCGTGAGAGTCAATTTTGATCTGGTTTCCGTACCAGATCAACGTAATAATATAATATAATAATATTGAATTTTTATCCGTTTTCGTGTATAAATTCCTTCGGTTTACTTTCGTATAGAGAAATGCCCGTCTTCGAAATATTACGAAAAAATAAATAAATAAATAAAAATATTTATATATATATATATATAAAACATTTTTTTCTATTTCCGCCCGTAAATGTCGTTTCCAAACACCGTGTGCGCGAGGCCCGCCGAACGGAAGCGAATGCGAAATTTTTATTTAAAAATAAATATATACATATTATATAAATATATATTTATTTTTCATAATATTATTATGTAAATAACGCACGTCTCTCTGTGCGTACACGACGCGTATAATATTATATAGAATACGCGACGTTACAATATTTGCCACCACGCGACTTTTCGCTCAAAAAAACCGACTTTTGTATGCGCGTCGTGCAAATTCACTCGCAGACGTTTGTCGAACACACACACACACACACACACACACACACACACCGTTGTTGAAGTATCTATTTATATGCAAAATATTATTCCCCGTAAAACCCGTACGGCATTCTAGTCGTATATTATTAAACTTATTTCGTATTATTATTATTATTATTTCGCGTACACGTGTTTGTCACGCGTGTCTGCGCACGTCATTTGCACCGAATCCCGAACGTTCGCCTCGCAGTAGTCATTTTATTATTATAATAATACATATTATTATTATTATACATTTATTTCGCATTATATACCGATTGGATTTCGCGTAGGTATATAGCAGCTTTTGTGCGTTCGTTTTTTTACACGCCAATCCGACCGTACATCATCGTCATAATAATATGGGTTTAATTTTATGTTTTAATCCGCTTATACGGGGAAACGCGCGTTTTAAAAATTCATCACTCTATATCCGTTCCACTGTTCTTCGTCGCGAAATCGGATAGAAAAAAAAAAAAAAGAATCCGTCGCGTCTTAACGGAGTCCGGAGAAACTAAATGATTTTTACGAGCGAATGAAAATATAAAATAATAATCGAGCTTTTTTTTTTTATTTATTTTTACTCCGAAAAAAACGTAGATTGAAAAAAATTAATAAAAAATTACCAAAATTAACCCCATCGAACTCTACTTATATTTTTCACCCAAACGCGAAGCTTACTTTTCTCGTTCCGAAATCGTCGGTTTTTTTTTAAAACGTACCAATTAATAATATACACATACACCTACGGGGACTTTTCGTTCCTAATAAAACATAGTTTTCGACTTGCAGAGAACTTTTTTTCGTTTTTTGAAAACTTAACACATTGTATTATTTATACAGTTCTGTCCGTACAGTTTGCGGGGGCAGTGTGTTATTCGAAAGTATTTTGCACCGAATAACTTTTTTTTCTTTTTTTTTTTTTTCGTAAATTCTTAACGTCTTCCTTCCTAATCAGAAACCAGCGCCGGTGTAAAGTTCAAAGTTTACACGACGAAAAACGTGAATTTAACAAAACGCTCACGTAGTACCTATTTTGGATTCACCTGCGTAAAATGAAAATGTTAAATTCGTCGTGATTCATACACCACTGCAGTGTTCCTAACGGTCTCGGCGCGTATTACGAATAATTATTATGTGGATGGAATAAAAAGAGAATATCAACTCACGAACACAGTCGTTTTTATTTCGTAAAAAGAAAAAAAAGAGCGAAGTAATAATAATAATAATAATAATAATAATGCCTAATAACAATTAAAACTTAAGTTAATGGAATGCGGTTATAACTGCTCGGTCGGTTGAACCGAGAGTAAAAATATTTTGTGTCTACACTATGAAAAATGATTTAAATTGTTTTTTTTTTTATTTATTTTTAACGCTTTAAAAAATACCGTTCTTAATACGCGATTATTTACGTTTGGGACCGAGAAAATATAATTAAAAAATTGTGAACGCGGGCGGTTCGTAAATATTTCTTACACGTCAAACTGAAATATCGCCCCCGCTTTTAATGTGCTTACAATTAACACTCGTGTACGGTACGATAGTTTAGTCAAAAACTAACTAGCTGTTACGATTTTCAAGTTGATTATAATATTAATTAGGGCTAGAGATTTCTTGGATTTTTCACTTTTTCCAGTATTAATTCGAAAAATTATTATGGAAATTCGTGTCTTAAAATTTGGAGTCAACGTGTTTATTTCGTGTATTTTGCATCCTTAACTTTTTCGCAATTGTAAGTGGATATTTTGGTAATATCCAAATTTTAATTATATTTATAAGTTCTGAGCGAAGCAAAGGAGCTAGTGTTTTTACAAACACTTTTTTGCATAGAAAATATTTCTTTAAAATGCTCGACCGGTCACTATTAAAATCGGATACGCCTCTAGTTGGTATTTTAGAGAGGTCATATTGTTGTCAATTCTCTATTGTTTTCTCGAAATCTGGTTATAACTACCTAAAATTTGATAAAAAAAGACTCGAAAACTATGTTTTTTTTATCCAAATTTTATGAAAATTTAAACATAGATGGACAATAATACGAGAACGATTTTGTAGCGAAAAAATATTGAAGATGTAAAAGTGACGGAATTTCACATTAATTTTTAGCTTTAAACTTAAAAAGTTTTAGAAAATGAGATTTTATGAGATTTTTTCACGTTCATTAGACATATATGCGAGGAAATGTTAAATTTTCAGCTAAAAATCGAGGATTCTAAATTTTATTTGATGAAGACTTATAAAAAACAAGGTATTTCCAAAATGTGTATGAATTTATTATTTATCCTAGAAATGATCAATTGATAATTTTTATACGTCTGTATAACACTAGTGTTGATAATATATATATATATGAATATTTCAACTTTTTAATTTTAGATAAGAATTTATTACTTTTTATTTATTATTTATTTATTTATTTATTTTATTATTTATTATTCATGAATTTATTATATATTATATAAAGAGACATTGCAGTTGTTAAATTTTCTGGTTATGGCGTAGATGAGCTGATAATATTATTAACAATTTGGATGTGGCAACTAGAGAAATTCTTATTTGTTTCCGAGATAACACGGAGAAAACTTTCTACTTTGTTTTCTTCCCGTACTAGCTGTAATAGAAATTCTACAGAATAATAAATTATTATGTATGTTGAAAAAATATAAAAAGAAATGAAAAGGAATCGTTAAAAGTTAAATTTCAACGAATCGAGTTTTCTCATTGTTGAAGTCGAAAAAGAAAATTAATTTCACATTTTTCCTCGAATGAAAATTACATGTCTGGTGCAAAAATATACGCATACACATTTCGTACAGTATTAGATCAATAAGTTCCCGACCCTTTTCATAAATAATTACTAAAATCATTTATTCACCTTTGGCATAATGGGTTTTGCTTTATTTCTATCGATTTTACACGTTTAATTAGGGCTCGGAAACTAGTCGGTTTTGTATATTCGTGGTGAATCATCATCAACGAGCTAACATTCCGGGCGAGCTAATAATTTGTTATGGAATTCAGTAATTATTATTCTAATTGCGAAATTCATATCTGCACGTTTCGGTCGCTTTTATTGAATCGCTCGCACATCGTCAGCATTTCCGTTCATTTTTAAGCCATTTTATTCTACCAAAATTTCTACCTCGTCCAATAACAAATACAACGGTATTTCAGAAATTCAGATTTTAACTACGATTATATTATGATATCGTTATGACCTATTTTATCGTTTTCAATCTCTTTAAAAACGAATCGCTCTGATGTATAATGCGGAATATAATATTAATAATATTAATAATCACATCATTAGCTTGATTGCGCGTGATTAACGACCGTCTGTTTGAATGTTTTAATCTGTCGATTTATATTTTAGATTCTGACTGGAGCGAAAGCACGTGGTGTTCTACAAAATTATGTTTTTTTTCTGTACACGCATTTTCGTACAGTCAAACTTGATCAAAAGTTGTGCTCGGCTAATTTGTACACCAACACAATTCGCTTCTAATTGGTATTTTAAAGATGTCGTTTTTTGGAAAATCACAACATCTTTTGCGAAAACAAGTATTAACTACAAAGGAATTGAGTAAAAATCGTAAAATATGCCATACGTTCGCGGTTTTTTGTGAAATCAATTTCAGTTATTTATTCGTAACTCTAAAACGAATGTTAACTTAAAATTTCATCCATTATCAACAATGATGTAAGAGCAGACCGAACGAATGGATTATCTGATATTTGGTTTTTTCTTGTACAATTTTAAATTCTTCATAAAATGATCTAAAAGTGTACTAATTTGTATCTAAAAATCTTGAAAAAGTCTCGAAAATTTCTATTAATTTTATTTTTTTGAGCGTTTAAATTCAGAATTCGCACGAAACTGATTTTTTCACATAAAATACATATTTTTTTCATTCAAAGTCTCATTAAACTTTTATTCTGTTAGTAAAAATGTACTTTTAAGATTTCTCTAGCAATCTTTTACTGGAAGAACGAATTAGTATTTAGAGTTGATCGATGAGTTATTTTGTATTGACGTTTCAATGTATAATTATTATATTGCTCAAATGACTGTTCATACGAAACAGGATATATTATAACTTTTTAAATTTATAATTTGACGTTTGAGAATTTTATAACTGGATTTATTACTCAAATATAGGTTAGGTTTTTATATTTTCGTTGGAGCTGTTTTGTCAATTTTTGTAATTACAAGAGCTTTAAACATTCTAACACCAAAAAATCGATAATTTTCACCGATAATTAAAACTACACGAATTATTTTGTTATTATAATATTACTAAGCATACTCAACATTAATTGTCCAGTATACTGCGATAAAACTTCGCTCGGAATCTTCTTATTGAAGAAATGATTCAAAGTTTCTTATTATTATTATTATTATTATTTTTTCAATTCAACGAATACATTATGAGTATATATTCTATCAGAGTAGTGAAGAAAAAACCCATGGTACGAAGTTCGTCCGGCGTGTACGTTAATGTCATCCTTTAATATTAATATTTTTATAAATTATAAATAATTACCATCATTATAAAATACGATTTCATTTCAATCAGTCTAAAAATATTAATTAGGTTTATTAATGACTTTCGCGAATTTCTCTATAAAAATATTTGTTGAAAATCGTTTTGATGAATCTACAAAAAAAAAAAAATGTTTTTCCAATATTGTTTTTTCATGAAAAATAATTCTACTGAATAAAAATACGCAAATTACGCATTGTTTTTTTTTTTTTTTTTAATGAGTAGATAATACTCGTATATTTTTAATATTTAGTGAAAAATAAAGCTCTCAGCGTTATTATTTTCCCGTCAAAATAATTTGAAAATAAAAGCGTCTCGACTTATACATTATATAACAACAACATATAGACGGGCGTCACGTTGAATAATACATTAATACGATTTTCGATTAAAAAGATACGGTTTTTGTTTTTTTTTTTTTTTTTTGAAAGACGGTTATATTCCTTTGGTTTTCGTCTACTATACTAAACAATCGTTTTAATCTCAGTTTCATACCACGGTAATTCGTTTTTGTTTTTTTGGTTGTGTTTTTGTTTTTTGTCAAGGGGGAGGCGGCTCTCAAATATTCTTTTGTGCGATTTTAAGTTCTACTCCGACCTTTGAACGCATTTCTTTTTTTTTTTTTTTTTTCATTACGCGTCGTTGTATGAGAGTTTTAAACAATGTTTATTTTTACGTAACGTGTATTTTTCGTAAACCGTATATTTTATTCCGAGTAAAAACCGTTTCGTTAACATTTTCTTTTTTTTTTCTTTTTTTATTAAATTATTATTTCGCAGAGTCCTTTTGAAAACGTTTTCCACCGCCTTGTTTTCTCCTTCGACCGTTTATAATATGTCGGACTCATTTCCCGCGGTCGTTTCGTGCGGATTATCGATTTTCACGTTGCCCGCGAACAAAATGTCCGCTGCAGTTGCGACTATTTCGTTGTCACAATCGAAAACGGTTTTAAAACATGCTAATAATGACATTGAGATATCACAGGCGCACCTTTCGACCTCTAGTTAGGTAATATTAATTTACTACTTTTGTTTTTGTTTTTTTTTTTTTTTTTTAGAGAGAAATCAAGTCCAAGTTGACAGATAATAATACGTCTATTTTATTGTGTACGAATTAAAAACTACTGTTATTATTACACTAAGGCTCAGAATTTATGAGAGTTGTACACTATTGATGTATATGCTCTCTCTTTATAATATACTTGGTCTGGCTTGGCTAGTTTAGTTTAATAATCGAAATTAGAATATACTTATTTTACATAATATTAAGACAATTTTGGAGAGAAAAGTGTACATTTCATTGATTTCCAAAAAAAAAAAAAAATGATTTTTTTTCCTTTTTTAATATATGATAATTTATTGTTATATTCCTTCAAAACGTAAACGTCTGACAATGCGTTTGATATATTATTTTGGAGAAAAAAATTGAAGATTTGGAGAAAAACCTACCGTCAAATTTTTTTTCATTTTCAACAATAGTTCAATATACAGTGAATTACATTTTCAAAAAAAAAAAAAAAAAAAAATTGAGCATTTTCGTAATAAAATGGACGTAACTTAAAAATCATTAATTAATATTTTTGTAATTATTTAAAATATTTAGAATTCGTACCTATGAAACTAATATTATTTTGGTGTAAAATATTGATATTTTTTAAAAATAAAAACTACATTTAATATTCAATTATCAACGTTGGTCGTTTAGGCGTAGGAATATTTGAACTTAAAAATAAAGATAATAATAATAATAAGAAAAATGTAATTAAAATAAAAAATAAAAATACGATGCTTGTGGTCTTTTATTAGATGTTTTCGAAAAGTACACTCGAAGCGAGATGCATTTTCCAATCAATTTGAAGCGGATAAAAGTCCTCTCGAAAAAATATTTAAGAAATAATATCGATGTAGATTAAAAAAAAAAAAAAAAATCAGAATAATTCAAAATTATTATGAAACTATAGAACTATAATATGTTTTTACACGGAATTTTCCCCAAATATTTCTATTCGTTAATACGCAATATTTCTTTTATAAGTTTGTTTTATGTACGTATAATGCCATAATATTAAATTTCAATATTTTCTAATAATTTAATTTTAATTTATCATTTAATCGATGCATCGGCATAATTTTTCTCAAGACTTTCTCTTCCGCATTTCTACGCTAATTTATTGCAACGTTGTACCAAATTAATTAAGTATTATTTTCCCCCCCCCTCCAACACCCAAATGTTCCTTTTCGGTTTTTTTCAAGCAATGGCGATTTCGTTTTACCCCGTAAACATACGTGATCGCGATGTGTGTACGTAGGAGCATACTATTATTATTATTATTTTTTTTGTCCTCTCCTCCATTAAAAATGCACAAAATTGTGCGCAACCCCCCCCCCTTCCCCCCTCGCATATCCCGCGGCCTACGGTCGTTTAGTACATTCAGCTGGTGTGTTGACGACGGACGCTTTGTCTCTATTGTTTTGTCATCATCATCACGCGAGTCGGGAAAAACTCAAACGAAATATTATATCAAACGAGAGTAATCAACGCGCGTCGTTCGTATATTAAACATGTTCCGCGTTATTGTCGGGGACGAAACACCACGCACTACGACGGTTTCCAGTTACGACGCGAATTGACACTCGACAGAGAGAGAGAGAGAGAGAGAGAGAGAGAGAGAGAGAGAGAATGTGTTTCATTCGAGTCGGCGAAACATCAAAGTTCTCCGCCGCCGACCCCTCGTCGCCTCCCCGCGGGATTTGACATCAGAGCTACTCGGCCACTACAGTGCGTGAAGTGTGACGTATATGTGTGCGATGAAAGCGACGACTATGTCGGGTTTAAGCCTTTCGCGAAGCCTACGAGCTAGTAGACGGCATTTTTTTTTTTTTTTTTCTTTTTCGTCACATGTGTGTGCCCACTCGTGTCGCGTTCAAAGGAAAATACGCGCGGGGTTGCACGCACGCACGTGTGTGTTTGAACATAGTACAAGTAGCCTACTCGTTAAAAACGGAAAGGATTTCGAGAGCGTATAAAAAAAAAAAAAAAAAAATAGTAATAATAATAACCTAGAAAACAACCCTCGGCGTTTTTCCGTCATGACGTTTTCAGCAATTCGACCGAAGTGAACTCTTTGTTCTCGAAATTTACATTTTTTTTTTTTTTTTCAATAATACATTCGAACACTCCGGTTAACATTATTATTATTATTATTATTATTATCAGGACCGTAGTTACGGGGGGGGCAGAGGGGGCGTTCCGTTCCCTGAACCCAATCTTTGCCCCCTCTAAGAATATTAAAAATATTAGAAAGGCTTTTAGGTATGCATGTCTTTTAAGCGGTTCTCAGTGTTTTTGAGACCACGACCCCCTATTTTCATCATTTAATTATACAAATAAACTCTAATTTAAGTTTTATTTTAGATTCTGAATGAAGTAAAGAAGCTAGTGTCTTTACAATGATGTTTATTTTTTATTTTTTTTTTTCTGTGTACAACTTTTCGTATAGAAATACATGTCCAAAAGTTTCGATCAATAACTTTTTGAAACCCGATTCGCCTCTAGATTGTATTTCA
>JAIPRM010001366.1:0-14078 GCA_025469315.1 Stegophylla sp. TES_Ste_2020
AATTTTTTTTTTCTTATATTATTAATTTCCTTTGTTCAGAATCGTTTTACTGAAGAAATGATTTATCGTTTCTTTAAAATTTAATACGCCCGTCAAGAGAATACCACCCATCGTGCGAAGTACACCCTTCGTGCGAAGTATGTCCGGCTTTTTATTATTATGTATCCTAACCAATATCCATAGGTATTATCCATAAAAACAAATAATCGTACCGAAAATACAGGTTTTAATAGTAATGGTAAAAATAGCACGGCTCAGGTAGCCAATGTCGACACATAGTCGACCATTGGCGTGGTTTAATTTAGACGCGGAAAACCACCAACGCTTATCATATACATCATGGCACTGAACGTGTTAAAATAGATTTTTATGAAATCGAGTTAGATATTTAATTGTAAATCTAAAATGTATAGTATTAAAAATCTGAAATTTTTAGACATTTCTTTAATTATTATATTTTGCTTTTAAGCGCAGCAAGGACCAATTCGTTTTACAATAATACTTATTTTATTATCATTTTTTTTTTCTGGAAGAAAGTAGCATAGTGGCAAGTAGATGATTAATATAGCTTTGAACTTAAAACAATTTTTACAAAAACAGGGAAAAATACCAAACATTTAGTAAAGTATACTATTTTATAAAATTGATTTTAGTTTAGTTTAATACCAAAACTAATAGTTCTAGGCACTTGTTATGTTCACCCATTATGAACAACAGTGTACATAACATAATACAGAAAAATATTATAAAATAATACAGTGTACATAATATAATTGCAGAAATATTTTTTGTTTCATCTAATAAAATTTTTTAATCCTTAGTATATTAAGTTAAAAATGCATACAACATTTTATTTATTATTAAAATCTATTGCTTCAATTTTTCATTAAAAGAGCTTTAAATTGTAATACATAGCAAAATTTATCATTCTCTCAAATAATGAAATGTACATGAATTATTCTGTTATTAAATTGTTAAACATATTATAAATGTCTTTCCTAAGAAACTGAAGCTCTACTAATTGTTTTACTAAAACTTATAAATTAAACATATCCCCCTCACAAGTATCTTACTCAAGGAGTGAGAAATGCCCATAGTGAAAAGTATATGTGACTTATTTATTTCAGCATAAATTAATGATTTCATAATTTTTACAACAATTCATTAGATTTTAAGTAGTTTATATGTGTAAATAATTATGTATTATTTAATTTATATAAACATTTTACAATATTCCAAAATTTAAAAATGGTTTAATTGGCTCTAATTTTTGGGATTGCACTCAATTTTTAAAGACTATAGACTTGCTATTACCTAGCCTAATGTATCAAGACTCATGGTACTATAGTGCGGTCAGCAAAAAGTGAACCATGTTCACTAAATGTAGCCATTTTTTCTAAATCATTTTATAGAAATGTGCCTCTACATCATGTTTTAAACTTTTGTTTTTCTAAATATTATGCATGAACACTTGTCAATTTAAGAAACTTACATCAGGTTTTACTACTCATAGATATGGAATCTTTGATTAACCAAAAATGACCACTTGTACACAACATGATGATTGCATATCATCATTTTTAGTTGACCGCACTATAATATTATCTTTATGCAAAATTATGTTTTATTAATATATTAATATAATGATATATTAATATTTTCTAGTAGCGCTAATGAAGTTAAAAGAAAAAAACATTCTAAACTACAAGAAATAAGCATCAAAACTGAAGGTATGTAAAATCATTTTATTATCATTATTGATTAGAGAAACAATATTTAAACTTTTTATAATAACCTAATAATTTAACCAAAATAATCTGTTATCAATTAACATTGATACAAAAAGTATTAAGTTCTAATATTTAATTGAAAGTTTAAATTTATTATTAAGTACTAGGGATATTCAACAATATTATTTTGAATATAGATATTATTTTTTACAATGTTTATTTTTTTTTTTTGTTCTAAGAACACTTCTATGGATCTACGTGTTTAAAAGTCTCGATCAGTAATTTTTTGAAACCCGATTTTTCTTTAGATGGTGCATTAGAGGTCAAATTTCTCAATTCTTCAATTTTTTTTTTTTTTTTAAACTACCCAAAATTTGACAAAAAAGACTTGGAAACCATCAGTTTTTGGTCCAAACTTTATGAAAATTTAAACATAGGTAGACAAAAGTATAAGAAAGATTTTGGCACAAGAAAATTTTGAAAATGTGAAAAAAAATTTGGAAATTTTTCTTACATTTTTTTTCTCATTGAATATTTTTTCATTAATTTATTAGAAAAAAAGAAAACAAAGCAATGTAAAGGAGGCTGGACGACATACTTTGCACCACGAATATTCTTTGCTCTTCGGGTAAGTGTGTTGAAAATGACCATTATTGATCTTTATATTTTTAACTTCTTTCGTTCAGATTCTTCTTATTGAAGAAATGATTTATCGTTTCTTTAAAATTCCACGAACCCACCAAGAGTATCTGACCCGGAGAGTGAAGAATATCTATAGTCCGACTTAGAAGATCTCTATTAAGCACTATTATTTCATAGTTATTTAAGTATTTGTGTCTCTAAAATATGAGTAATGAATAATTACATTTCAGGCAACTCTGACAGTCGAAGGGTAATTGTTATGAATCGAGACAATTCAAGGAATGACTGTAGTATTGTACTTCCAGAAAGTAAGTTGATTTTCTTCTCCTATCTGTTTAAGATAAAAGTATCAATTTATTTTATATACTCGATACTTCATAATCTATACTATATACAGTGGATGCTGCTTAAAAAACTCACTGATATAAAGTTCAGTCGCTTTTTAGACTCAAAATCATCTGGAATGTATGTATCCAAATTAATTAAAAATATTTTGGTTTTAAGTCTCACTATTTCAGATAGAAACTCAATTTTCGTAAAAAAAAAAAAATTGTAGAAAATAAACTTTTTTGGTTAAAATTTAAAAATAAATTGGTTTTGAAAAGTTACATACTTGTGTTTTGTATCACTGGTTTTAATTCATGCTTTATAATAAGTATTTACCATATATATATATATATATATTTATAAATAACAAGTATATATTACATATTTTGAATTTTACCTATATGAAAAATTAAAGCTGTTATTATTATATGTAATATTAAAGTATAAAAGCGAAATTTGTTTTTTTCCCACTTTCCCTATATGATTCATTCAGTTATGAGACCCACTTTGTGTTGGTCCCAAAGTAAGTCTTGTAAGAGGCGTCCACTGTAATTGTTGTTTTATTATTTGCGTAATAATGAAAATAGATGTGCAATTTTTTGAATTAACAGTCATTTGTATTGTAATTATAACTTTAAACAGTCTAAATAATTATTCCCTGAGCCTTCCTTTAAAGATATTATGTCTTAACTAGAAAAAAATCATTAGTCTTAGTTAAATAATAAATTCTACCGGATTAAATTTTAAATTAAACATGATGAATACTTACATAATACATGACATAACAATATAGTATGTTTCAAGATATCTTATACATGATATAACTTTCATGTTATTTTTACTACACTGATGTTGGTTGGAAATTTAGTCAGTTTTTTCATAAAAAAATTGTTGAGCTAACTTAAATGGTAATTTATGGTTCCATATATAATAAAAAAATGTTTTTAAACCAAATCACTCAATTTTCCATGTTTATATCAAATTTACAATATTTTATACGCAAATGTATAACACAAGATCAGCTCTATATATTTATTGATAGGTGTTCAAAAATTTTTTTTATTAATATGTAATTAGTTATATATTATTATTATATGTACTCAATGTGATATGTTTTTGTTTCCATTTAGATCAAGATGATTATGGTAGTGAAGCAAAATCTTATGCAACTGTCAAACGATTAAAGAATAAACTAAAAAAATTACCTGTTCGATCAAGGACAACAACAGTGAATAATGATAACGAAATTCAAAAAGGATTAAGGAAGATCATAAAGCGTAACATTAATGTTACAGATTTCGATCAGGTATTTTACGTCCTAATCACAAGCATTTTTTTCCTAATGGTTAATTCATTATTATACACCTATCATTTTATTCCTTTTTTACATTTATATGATTTAAAACTTTTGACATAATCAAAATTTGTGTTTATCATAACTGGTTTTAATTTAACAACAAAATAGGGACTTAAATTACATTTGTTATAATTATTATAATTTGTATTTTTATATATTTGTTAAATTTTTTTCTCCAAAAATAGAATTATACATTATAATTCATAATAAGTATGAAACACTTAAATATTCTACTTCTAGTTAATCATAAGTTTGGGTAAACAAGTAGAATTTGGTATTCTATTTGAATACTTATTTTATTTTAAATGTGAAATTGATAAAATAACTATTATTGGACATGATATATTTTTCATATAACATTTATTATTTTTAATGAAGAATTATAACATTAAAATTAGTTGTGTTCAAAAAAAATATTTATTTATATAACACTAGTTTTGACTCTAAGGATATATCCATACTTGACAGATTGTTAATTCAGTTGATAATAAATATAACCTGGCTATACTCTTAGTGCTATATAGGACTATTACATCTATAATGGGACTTATTATGATCATTCTTCTACATAAACATGACCAAATTAAATCAATTCGTTTTGCCAAAGTTTTAAATCTATTAATCAATGTTACATAGTTTTAATTTTTTGATATAATATTTATTGTTTAATGTGTTTTTAACATTTTTTTTTTTTTTTAAATAGTATTTTATTTTATATTTTCACCCAAGAGACTGAATAAAAAAAACTAAGTTGTTCCTAAAATAATTGTTTTTCTCAAGTTCTTTAAATAATTCAGATTATATACAAGGGGCTTGTGTTGGAATAATGATTCAAAGAAAATTCAAAACTTTTTTGTGATTCTGTACATATTTTAATTTATGAAAAAATAGAAAATTAAAAAAATGTATCCAAATATTTGCTTACTATGTAGTCACCTATTTTATAAAAAATAAATCATTTAGTTCTTTGACTATTGATTTTTGTTCAGTTTTAGTTATTGTTATAAACTGTATTAAAAAGCTTACTTTTTGGAATTTAATAACTAATTTTGACAGCGTTCCTTTAAGACTTGTGCGTTATGAGGTATTATAATATTATTAATTCTTAAATAATTCTATCTCTTTGTTTACAACATAGAGTTACCTATTTTATTAGAAATAAATCAGTTCACTGGCTGTGTTGATTTTTGTTAAGTTTTAATTATCGTTATAAATCTTATTTAATAACTTTCTTTTTGAAAATTAATTGCTAATTTTTAACTGAGAAGGAGACTTGCCCATTACGAGGTATTCATAAAATATTATATTATTTAATCTACTATTTTCATCCATGGTATTTTAAAGAATATGTTTCATTATTTTTCTAATTATTCAACAATTTAGTATTAGGTATTTAAAAAAAAATACTAAAAATTAAATATTTGTACAATTATCGATCTCAAACTGTATACACATTTATTTTCTAAAATCTAAATGTACTTAAATTTAAATTGTTCTATGATTTGAATATTTTTGTGTTTGTTTTTATGTTTTTACAAAAAAAAAATAAGAAAAAATGATTTTTTAATTTCTTTTGTTGTTTTACATACACCAATAATTTCTTTCTTTTATACGGTAGGTAATTATTAAAAATAACCGATAATAATATCTTATGAAACTATTGTAACTAAATTGGTTTTATAATTAACATTCTTTAATAAATATGTCTGTTTGAAGTTTTCCTATTATTTCTGTTTCATTATTCCTACAAACTATCCTTTTTAATTAAATATTATTAGCAATGAATGAATACAAAATAATATGCATTTTATTGATAGTATTTATTATCATCAGAAATTGGTAGAATATTTTATTATATTGTAGTAGGTATAATAAGGAAAATGTAGTGGAACGGAGTGAATATATTTTTTAATTAATTTTCAGTGTTGAATAAAAAATGTAATTTCGTGGTTTCAATATTTTTTAATAAGTATAAGAATTGGGTCATTTGCAGTATAGTTAATTATATGGTTGATACCACATTTTTTTTTACCTAAAATGTAATGAAGTATATGTACTACAATTTGTCATAAAACTTGATTTCTATCTGTTAGTATTGACTCTCTAGTAAATATATACTTGTTATATTTTTATAAACTACAATAAAATCCAAACAAAATTATTTTTTAATTAAAGTCCCTTATTTATAGTTTAAAGTAAATATTATGTAAATCAGGTAATATATTTTTTATAATTTAAAGTAAAAATAATGATTCCTAATCAACCATTTATTTTATATGTAAAATAAGTAATTCAATAAAACAAAATTGTTAACAACTAAAAAAAAAATGATTAAAATAATTTACTTTATATTTAAAAAACAAAGTTGTTTGTGTTGTATATATCTGAGGGTTGTCATAAGTTTTAAAAACCTGAAAAAGTTAAGGATTTCATTAGATTTAGAAAAATCAGGGAATTCGATATTAAATTAAAAAAATTCGGGAGTTTTCGTCTGTAAAATACAGGTTTTGTTTTTAACTTAATTCTTATTTCTAGATTTTGAACATAATGTGTTTTAGATGTTGCACAAGTTATATAATATATTTTATTTTTCATATTTTTATTATTATTATTATTAATTTTTTTTCTAATGGAATTAGGCCAAATTGAAAATTAACATTATAAGTAATAACATTACATGTTTATACAAAAAAAATGTTTCAATTTATTCCTTGATGTGATGTTTTATCAAATTTAATGAAATTTTAAAACCGTTATTCTTAAAATGATTATAATAAATTTATAGAAATAATGAGCGATACATTTCATTGATATCACATATACAAAAAAAAAAAAATGAAAAAAATGTGGTATCATACCATAATTATTTACGTCGATAATGAGAGGAGGTATACTATTGTAATACCTCTACTAAAATTTTAATTCAACAAACACTGCTACAAGGTATCATATATACTTATAGTATTATGTTGACTGACTTTGGCTAGACATTATTTTATTTTATTAATAATGACTTGATGAAGTTGATTAATACAGTCTCAATAATTACATTGGCCATAAGCAGTAGATATTATACGTCATAATTGGTTGACAATCTTCTTCATAATAACTGTATTCTGCACCACAAAGAGTGACAGTGACGGCTGACCGTCACGCGCCTAGCAAATTTTTCAAGGTAGTGCTTATTAAACTTTTCGCAAAACTTTTTCTAAATGCTTTAAAATTGTTTCTTTTTTTATAATATTTTTATTTTAAACGCCGTGTTTATATCCAAATTATTACAGGGTTGTTACGAACTTGGAAAATAGGGAATTTCTGGAATTCTACTTTTAAATGCTTTAAATAAAGTATATGGCACAACATTGACATTTATTAGATTCCGAGTGGAGTGAAGAAGCTAGTATTTTTAGAGTGATGTTTATTTTTTTATTTTTCTCACCAAGTTAATGTGAATTGGCAATGTAAAAAATAAAAAAATTAGTAATAATTATAAGCTTCATAAATTTTATGCAAAATTATCTTGAGTAAACTGAATCTCCACTCAGAATTATATTATTGAAGAGATAATTTATCATTTCTTTAAAATGTAATACTTGCCCGAGAAGTTAAGTAAGTTTGGCTTTTTAAATTACAAAATAGGCCAGTTTAGAACATTTTGTGTTACAGATAGTAAATTAACATTAAACAAAGATGGTATTTAAAAAATTGAGTAATAAAATATAAATTATATTTTAATACCTCTACTAGAATTACAATTTATTGTTATTTTTACGATAGTATAATTTCAGGAAAAATCACTAATTTCCCTAGAAAAAATCTGGAAATATCAGAAAAATTAAAAAATAAATATATGTAACAACCCTGTATTATTATTTATTTATTATGTAAATAGAATAAAATACAAATAAGCTTTTAATAACTGTTATTAATAATTAATATATTAACACCGCGATAAAATGAGAATCATTGTCTACAGACTGGTTGAGGTCTGGGATGTGACGGTTGGTCAACTGCCACTTTTCGTGGCATAGGATATAGATTAATTATTTTTACTATAACATATATATATGTTTATTGAATTGTTATAGAATGCAACCTCTTCAGAACCTTGATTCTATTACTATTATTATTATTATCAAAGTGAACACAAAACAAAAAACTAATAAGGAAGTAGAAGGTTTTTATTTAAAACAATTCTGAGCTCGATAAGGAATCAATTCTAATTTATTGTCACAATATTTTATTTTAAAATGATAATTGGTTATAGTAGTTGTAATAATTTTTATCATGATTATCAATTATAATTATTGTTTTTATTTGGGGAAAATATGTATATTTTATGGAATTGAACATTCATATTTTTCGGGACTAACTTGATGTGGTATGTTTTTTATGCAGTTTGAAGCATACATACATAATTATAATACATCTTCAGCTGTGTTTCTCTCAAACCCTTTTTATCAATACCTCTTTTGATGTTCCTAAATCTGCTCTACCCCCCCTTAAATTAATTTTCTAATTACCTTTTTTTTTTTTTTGTGTGTATTTTAAGTGTGTTCATATGTCCTGTTTTATACAGGATTTCCTTTAATTTGTCTCTCTGTTTTGTTGTCCTGAGAAACTTCTTATAGGACGTCTTTTGTCCTGTTTTTTTAAATTTATGCCATAACCTATTTTTTGAATATTTTGAAAATCATAAATTAAAATTATACTAACATTGTAATAGTAAATTTGACTCCAATTATTATCTAATAAATAAATGATCATTATTTTGTAATTTTAAGTATTTTCTCCAATACTGACCTTCTTATTTTTTCACGGTTGAAGTATTGACTTATATGTAAGTTTTCAAACCTTCATATTGTTAAATTCAGTGTTCTATAATTTATTATAATATTTAAAGAATATTGATTAAATTTAACCAAATGAGTACTATGTAAATATAGGAAACAATATTATAATCGCATTACCAAAATTCAAATTTTAAGTAAATTTAATAAACTGAATCATTTTTGTAATGAAAATTATTAGATCTCATTCCTCCATAAGTATAGTATATACAGTAAATTTTTTTTTTTTTGTACGTTTAAAGTTATCCAAAAAATAAATTTTTTTACAGTAACAAATTTTAAAGTAGTCTTCCATTCAAGCATTTGAAATAAATATCTACTGGTCTGAGAAAATATTGAGATGCAACAAAGACATCATCCTTTGTCCTTATGCATATGCCTTATCCATTAATTGTTTTACCTAAATTTTAAAATTATATCTTGCTGTGCATATTGATTTTAAATTGTGTACTTTAAAATGCTGCATATTCTTGTGATGAATGTGATGAATGTGTTGCTGCACTAATCTTATTATATGTCCTGTTTTATAATTTTCAAAATATGGGCCACCCTAGTCGATATTACAACATAACAAGGCCAAACAAAATTATTTATCATTGATATGAGTATTTATAAGTATGCAATAACAAATAAATTTAATTAACTGTATAAATATTTATTTAATCATTCATAGAAAATTACGATGATGTGACTTCTAAAGGAAAGTTCACATTGATACAGCCACCGCTCACTTTTATAATGTCCCCAATCGAGTTTTTAAGCCCCTTTAGGTAGTTCTAGCGTCCCCAAAGGTTTATCACTCACTTTTTAGGAACACTGTTCTACACATTTATGATATTCCATATACGAAGAGAGGAATAATGATGAATAATTTTTTTAAAAACAATTTTTAGATTTTGAGTGGAGTGAAGAAGCAAGTTTTCTTATAATAATGTATTGTTTTTTTTTTTTTTTTTGGACACTTGGAAATACTTGTCCTAAAGTTTAACCAGTAACTTTTTGAATCAAAATTAGCCTAGATGGTACTTTTAAAGGGTCATTTTTCAAAACTGAAAAAATTTGGTTAGGTAACTTTAAAACTTTTTTTTAAGCTTTATAATATAAATGTTCAAGTAACAAGGGTATTCAGTATTTATAAAGTAAAGAAATTTGACAAGTGGATCTATACTTTTAAAAAATCACTTTCTATTCTCAGATTTACTTCAATCACCTGATTTCAGTGTTAATTTTTACTTTTAAAGTAAATATTCAATAATAATTATATTTATTTAAAAATATTTATTGTACCTATGCAATTACAAATTTTTTAATCAACACTGCAATCTTTAAAAATTATGAAAAGAATATATTATTTTTGTATGATGTTTTTGTTTTTTTTGTGTATATGAGATATATTTAAGTATTTATTATATTTTTATATTATATTTGCAACATTTTATGATAATAAGAATTATAATGTTGATTTTGTGTCCATTTTACAAAATTGATATGTATTTTTGTTGATTATAGTTGTTTAAAATACATTTCATTTATGTATTTTATAAATGTTAACTCCAAGAATATAATAAATAACTTTTTGATGTTAAGATTCTGATTTTAAATTATAATTATAATTATAATAAAATTATATTGTAAAATAAATGTAGTACTTGAAATATTTTGAAAAAATTTGATCTATATTGATTATTTATTATAAATAATAATATTAAAAGAGTAACTGATTTATTTAGGATTTACTTATTAATATTGTTGTAAATATGAAAAAATTGTTTTTATTATATCATATTTGTTTGGTAAAAACTGTAGTATTTTAAATGTATTTTTTGTGTCAATTTCTACTGTGATGTATGTATTAATTGAATTTTAAATATTTATTTTTAATATTTTATTAGGTACTTTTTTATTATTATTATTAATAATATGGCTTACAAATATGAGTTTTTTTTTTTTTTTTGTAAAATAGACAATATTGTATTGTTAATTTTTTTTTAATTATTTTTGTTCACTCCGTTTCGGATTTATTAATACTGAATCAAAATTTGTAACGTAGAATTGTAAGCAAACAGAATGTTGTCAATTTTTAACCAAAATATGAATTTTTATATGTTCTCACAGATGTAGGTATCCAAAAACCATTTTCTACGACAAAACAGCAGCAGCAGCATTTTATTATTATGGACAAAAAATAAATAAAAATAAACGTATTCAACTTGGATGACGGTCAACTTGTGGCCTCTTAAAATGTTTTGTTGTTGCAAATATATGTTAATATTTTCATTTTGTATTATTTGTAAATATTTCTTGTGTTATTTTATTAAGAATTGCGTACATATGTAATTTTAATAATTAAGTTCACCAATTCTGTTTGTCTCTTCTATGAGTGATTGGACAATTTAATAGGAACTAATTGTTTTAATTTTAGATTATTATATATATATATATATATATATATATATATATATATATATGTATTTACATCTACATAAATTCTTCAATTACAAACTAGTCTTTTACTGTCAAAAATATTGTTATGGCTACTAATTTTTTAAATTCATATAATTTTGATTGTCTAATTTTGAATATGAATTTATAAGCTGTTTTGTACCAAGTGGAATATAACTTTTTAAATGATTATTGCTCTTTTTTTTTTTTTTTTTTGTTATTTTGAACTAATTGAATTACTTGTAAATTATAATGTAAATATAAGTATATATATATTTTATTTTGTAACCCACCTCCTCCCCCCCAAAAAAAAAAAAATGTTTTAATTATTACTACATATATAGTTATTTATATATGACGTGTATATATATATATGTATATACACACACATGAGCATTATTGTTAATATCTGTGATTATTTTTCATTTAGTTTTAAGGCAAAAAAGTATTAAAAAAAAAAAATAAATAAATAAATAAATAAAAATTCATATTATGATCTTCATTACATCTTGTATTTATTTATTTAGTCCATTTTTAGCCGTACACATATAAATGTTTGATGTTCTTAAATCATTATATTTCATAAACGCTGCTGATTAACCCCGTTATGCAGCCATTGCTATTGCTCCTCGTATCGCTGTATTTAATTGTCGAAGAATCAGCGGCATCACCAATAGTGGGTGGAGCATGCACTGTCTTGCGAAGAATTCAAAAACCAATAGTCTATTTATTAGTCGGTGATGCAATTACGTGAGAAATTATAAGACTCCAAGGAATGTATGTTTTGAGTCATTCTGTTAACACTGTGTTTAGAAGCAAATGCGCTATTACGATCGAATGAAACCTAATACATTAATATTTAATAAGTATACATTGTTTTTTATTAATCAATGCCTAACACAATCGGGGTTTGTTCGGTCCACTGACCAATATTCCAAAAGCGGTCAAATTTCAATCAATCCGTATTTACACACTATATTGTTGATAGCAGGTGAAAAATTCAAGTTTTGGTTTACTATTAGTTTCGTAGTTACAACTAAAATCTCTTTCACTATCAATTAATTAACCTTCCTATTAATTGTTCTCCCGCTGTATCATTTTATATTCATCTTGAATTTTAATAAAGCCAATTATCAACTTTTTTGATATGATGTCTTCTACTCAATTTTATCTTATATTTGTAAAACAACTATTAGACCATCTACTTTTCCGCCATGGTTTACCTATGAACGGGAAAAAAAAGTGAGTGATTTGCACTTTCAGTGGAATATTCTTGATGGATTTGTTGAATTTTAAAGAAACTACAAATCATTTCTTCAATGCAACGATTCTAAATGGAGCGTCATTTAATACACAACAGTAATTTTCAATATATTTAAAAATCGTTATTTAATAACAGAATAAACCCTAAGCAATTCTTTATCTGTGTAAATGATCAAATTTTTTTAATAAGTTACTTAATAATAAGTACTAGTGTCACAAAATGGCCGAATTTCGACCGGAATAACGAAATGAATTCATTTTTGTGTGATTGTACACCGATATTGCATATTATACTGATACACACGCATTAAAGTTAAATGTTGAGCAAAATAATTTTGTTACACATTATAATTTAAAATATGTTTTTAAAATTTTCTGTATAACGGCATTGCTGACTGTCTGCAATGAGTAAGGTCCACTGTTGAATACAGACATCCAATCATAAAGCACCTAGATAGGGCCAGTGGGTTTGACAGTCAGTGCGACTCGGTAAGAATATGTAAAATTAGACAAACTTTAAATATACTATAGAACACAACTTTAAATTTTGCTACATTAATTTATATAATTATTAACTACTTTTAATACATTCCCATATATTTATTTAATAAAAAAACTCAAAGAAAAGACAGGAGTAAACTTTTTACATGAGTATATTATGTTCTAACATTAAATAATTTTAATTTACAATGAATGCCAACAGATTTTTATTGGCTGTGATATAAATATTTACATTTTTATTTCCTGGCACATTATAACATGTACATATTTTTAACTTATTCATAATTATAAAATCCAGAATCAAAATTTTCAAAACTTTAATTCAAATGAAATACAATAAAAAACTAGTTAACAATAAATAAAATTCTATTGATTGGTATTCATATTCGTGTACATTTGATTGGTCTTTTTGAGGTGGTTCCATAATAATATGTAGGTAGTTATAAACTTCAAATAGCTTTTTTTTTGTCATTTTTGCTTAATGGCATTTCTCCATGGGCCGATTGCATCCTTTCTTTTTTTGACACTAAAATTCTACACAAAGTATTAATTAATAGGTGTTTAATTAAAAACCCACTATAACTCTTACCACTTATTTGAACACTACTACTCTAACTAGGCCATTCACTTAGTTATTTATTCATATAGTTTTTAAGATTTTTACAATGATGTTTTTGTATATACATAAGTGGTTGTGAGAATAAATATTTCACACGACGGGTGGTATTCTCTTGACGGGCGTATTAAATTTTAAAGAAATGATAAATCATTTCTTCAGTAAAACGATTCTGAACGAAGGAAGTTAATAATATAAGAAAAAAAAAAATGTCCAAAATTTATTTTTCACATTTTCAAAATTTTCTTGCGCCAAAATCTTTTTTATAGGATTTTCTATCTATGTTTAAATTTTCATAAAATTCTGATCAAAAAATTATGGTTTTCGAGTCATTTTTGTCAAATTTTGGG